>JAZGTK010000718.1:0-46694 GCA_036877625.1 Ambastaia sidthimunki
CTTGTCTGTTTTCATTTGCAACCGTTGAACTTACAGTAAGGTTTGTTTTATTTAATACTTTCCCTTTAATTCTCCTCAGCATTGCTCTGACCAAGTTGGACATTCTTGATACGTTGTCAGAAATAAAGATTGGAATAGCATACACAGTTGATGGAAAGCCTCTTCCCAGTTTCCCTGGTTAGTTACCCATTCTGTCAAAACATATAAACAGACGTTTCAGATGTATCCCTTTACATGAATCATGATGACAACGCTAATGCTGTTTGTTATGCATTTAAAGGAACAGTCATTTTCTGATGTATTATTTATTTCAGCAAACATGGATGTCTTGACTAAAGTTGAAGTGACCTATGAAACACTGCCTGGCTGGTGTTGCAGCACTGAGGGAGTGCGCAGTTTTGAGGAACTGCCCTCTCAGGCTCAGGCTTACATTAGCTTTATTGAGAATTTCCTACAGGTGCCAGGTAAGAACACACATCATGTATAACATATGTCAGGTTTAAATTAAAATTGTATGATCTTTCAGCACTTACAGATGTGAACGTCTGTGAATTTAACCTGAAATGTGCTTCTTATTCCAGTCAAGTGGGTGGGAGTCGGCAAGTCAAGAGAAAGCATAATAAAGCTGTTTTAGTGGGAGGAGCCAGAAAGGAAGAACTTCATTCGATGGTCTGCAAGAGCATCTGACATCATGACCGAAACTTTATTATATGCATCTGTGCTGAGATTAAGACTAACCGTGGGTTCCCACTCAAAACACCAGCAATGTGTCTAGCTCATGTTCGTACAGACCTGATGCGTTTGCCAGCAGTTGTCATTCCTTGACTTATTCTCCAATCGTTTCAAAGCACTCCCAGACTGCTCAGAACATACTTATTAATCACTGGTAGACCTTTGTCAGTAATGTGATAAATTGTGGCGCTTCAGGCATCATCTTTTTACATTTTTTTCCTTAAATGAAACTTTGCACATTTACATTCTGAGCATTTAAAAAATATACTGATTGCTGTTAGGTGGATTAAACCAAACTGATTTTTAAGGTGTTGTGTAATGTGCTGTTAACTTTTGTGTGTGGGGTGAGCGCAAGGTCATGTTTTGTCTTTTTAATTCATGTTTATGATTATTTTCGGACCGATTTGACGTGGTTTAACTTACCAAAAGGGACCTTCACTCAAAGCTTTGTGGGAAAAAAAGGCATTGTTAATCTGTCAGCAACAGTGCAGTCAGACAGTTACTGAATCTAGATTTGAAAGATATACATGCAAAATATACATTGCATTCCACCTAGTGTTTAAACTTGCTGCTGTTTTACAACAATAAAGTGCAAATGTTTGCAACATGAAGCCTTTAAGTGAATGCTTTATTCTTCCTTAACAAGGTCTTGTAATTATTAAATACAGTAGATGTTAATAAAATAATACTCTTTAAAACTTTTTAAATGAATATGATCTATTGAATATGACTTAATGATCTATTTATAAATGAATAAATTAAGTGGACATTTACTGAAGGTTCATTGGTTTGTAAATGTCTTCAATAACAATTCCACGGAAATTCTTCGCAACGCTATTAATGCACGAGCGAATGGCGAGTAAGAGTCATATCGGAAATCACCATTCAAAAAACAAGACGATCATCATCAGACGCAAAATTTCTCTGGTGAGGAAGCAGTTACTTTATCATGAGCACTTTTATTTTAGTGTTATGTTTCGTGCTCTGCCACCAAACAGATGGGATGGACGATCAGGTATGTAATTACACATCATTTATATCCAAATTGCAAACATTTTATATGAACGGACCTTTTATTTTTAAGTGTGTTAAAATAAATGTGGTTTGTTGAAATTACTGACTGATTGTTTACAAATTGTTTAAATCACCGACTCTGTAGAAGTGTATCTGTTGGATATATGTAGATAGATTTAATAATGTTGTTTTCGATAACCAATATAATAACGTTATGAAGTACAGTAACTACAATGCGTCACCTTCGTTAAGTTCTTAAATGAACTAAGTTTTTAAAACGTTCTGTGAATGGCGTAAAGATGTGGGCTGGAGTACGTGCTTGAGGTCATATCAGCACCACATTACAACAAACACTGTATGACAATCAGGCAAGTTGTACAAATAGCTAATATCACAAAAATAAAATCATATCACATGCTCGCCACAGAAAGACTTGAATATGTTTGGCTGGATTATCTGCGAGTCTGTATCATATTGTAAGAATGTCAGCGTATGAAAAGTGAATTTCTAAAGCTATTAAAACATTGTATCTTTAACCCCAACAGCCACAGCATCTTCAAGAACAATTCAATATCAGCCACAACTTTACTGGAGGTATTATCTCTCTCTCTCTCTCTCTCTCTCTCTCTCTCATACACACACATATACACTCTTTCATGTATTTTTTATGCTTTTGTTATTGTTATTTACGTTATATTAAGTACGTTTGCAAATGATGAAATTAAACTCGTATGTACACTGTGCTGTCTGGTATTTGTTCTGGTAGTGAAGCGCTATGTGAGAGCCATTTGCCAGCCTCGTGAAACTTTAGTCAGTGTGTGGCAAGAATATCCCAGCGAGATACACAATCGTATCGTGCCCTCTTGTGTGGCACTGAAGCGCTGTGGAGGCTGCTGTAGTTCAGATGAGGCTACAGTGTGTGTGGCCCTGACGCAATATATCACCACTGTACAGGTATAAACAGAGAATGATCATGTTTTATTGTGTATTTGTCTCGTTTTGTCATCACCAATATTACTATCCTCTTTATGTTCTTACAACTACTTCACAGGTGAAGCGGTTTCCCAATAAGGAGGAGAGTGTTGGTGAGATTATTGAGCTGAAATTTGTTGAACACAGTCAGTGTGAATGCAGGTGAGATCGCATAGTGCAGTAAGTTTATGTAATATCAGAGCTTTGCTATTAGGATGTTTTTCGCAATAACGCTGTTAAAGAATGTCTGTGACGTCATCTTTTTCTTCTTTAGATTCAGAGGCCGTGACGTGTTGTTTGATGCGTCATTATCCTAACACTCAATCGACTGAACACAACTATTTTATTCATGTGTTAAAACAGAGTTGCTATTATGGACTTTTTTAATCGATATTATGATTTATTATTGACAATATTACATAATTAATAAAAACAATGGTTAAAAATAATGAATGCAGTAAGTAACGATGGTATTTTGGCCATTTTTAGGTCAATATTTAAAAACATTGAAATACATTTTATGTTCTAAAAGGTAAAAACAATGTTGGTGCGTAATACACAAAGAAACTGTTTGCTAAATAGAAAGAATGTTATTTTTTCAGTTTCCATTATTATTATTTTTGTTGTTGTTCTTGTTGTTGTTATTATTACAAACTGTTTTGGAATAAACACAAAATGAAACCTCGTGTTGGAAACAAATCCGAGAACTCGTAGCAATGATGTCAATATTTGGACGAAGACCCGGAAGTTCACTGCCCACACACAGTTGAATCATCGGAGAAACAGACGCAGTCAGTTGCCATGAGAAATAAATACTTCTGTTTTTACGGTAGACAACTTCCCTTGGATGGACACAACAACGCTGCTCAGTATGTCAGATACTTGTGTCCTTTTTATCAGTGTCTGGCCCATAAAACATCACACTTTCAGGCACAGGACAGTCACAACAGAAGGTCAGTACTAGTTGTGGACACAGCTGGATGACTGTTTAGACATGCTTTCTTCACAAAACAAAGTTGTGTCTTAAAGTTGAGTGGAGTTTTGAAATCATAGGCTGGATCTTAAATTGGATCTGTTGATGAAATAAACTTTAACTTTGAGTGCAGTTTATGGTCTCGTCATAAGGTGATGGTTGCGTAGATGTTGGTGCACACATCACTGCCATGATCTTAAAAGCAGCCAGGCTGGGGTGGGCTGTCTCAGACCCGGTTCCAGCTGCAGCTGGAGACCCCCATGACTGTGCCAGTGCCCATCACCCCTTCTGAACAAAATCAACAGGTCTTGCCGAGACCGTATGAAGGTGTGACAGGTATGGAAAGTATTGATGCATGCTGGTAAAGACTTGGCTCCCAAAAAGTAAATTCTGATATTATGATAAAGGGGTGATATAGGGAGAATGATAAATGCAGTTTTGTAGTCTGCAAGTGACAAAATCAATATAGTCAATCAGTTCTTGCTTTGATTTATAAAAGTGTAGCAGAGTTTGTGTTCATTCTTGTAGGATAAGTTTAGTAAGGCAAAAAAAGTGATAAGTTTTTGATGTTTATGGTTGTTTTTCCCAGGCTGGAGCACAAATCGTAAGACCTATCAACAATGCAGTCAGACTGCATTGAAGAAGTGGAATGAATTCACTTCTTAGTAAGTACAACTAATTCTTCATTTATTTAGTATCGGCACAAAGACGTGCATTTGACCTATAATTTATTCAGGATTACTTAAGTTTTAATGGCCTGCTTATTTCACCCAATTGGCCTCAGGACAGATATTGACTGCATCTCATTAACAGGCGATTTCAAAGAGACCTCAGCAACACTTCTGCCAAGTTGGAAAAGCTCACAATTCAGAATGTTTATTTCCTAAGCATCCCACAAATGTAGCAGTCTTGGCTGTTTATGATGCATAACTTATTTTTCAAATGCAGCTATCAAAAGAAAGCCACTAAAACTGACTTACATTGTGAAACAAGTGTGATTGTTGTGTTTCTTATTGTTGCCAGGAATACAGTGTCTATCGATGGACAGAACAGACAGGTACAACTAAAATGGTACAGAATGGATTGATTTATTGTAATGATTTGTTACTGAGTTTAGTCCTTAATTTGTGTCTTGAGTCTATTTAAGATTTACACATACAGGACCGTACAGACACTGTGCAGAAAATAGAGTCCACTATTGTGGAGTTTGGTTCTATATTTTAGCATCTAGCTCATATGGTCAAAGAGCAGGAAGAGACAATACAGAGGTGAGTCCAGCCTTAAAAAAAAAAACCCTTTAACACAAATCTTTATTTATTTATTTTCAACAGTTTTAGTGTCTAATCAGTAAGCTTGTTTTTCCCCTTTACTTCCATTTGTGGTCAAGGTCATTGTATTAGCATTATGAAATGTTTCTGCTGTTGTAATGGGCTATTTTTATGACTGCAATAACGGTTAGCCACAGTTCAACACTGGCACAAATAAAATGGCAACAGAGATGAAAACAGAGATATATTGTTTTTATTATTATTATTTTTAATTTATCATAGCAGGGTGTATATCTACTTACTAAAAATCAAAACTCAAGTAAAAAGTTAGTATTTTCTTAAAAAGAAGGCACGCAGAACAAAGCTGGCATTCGAAAACTACAATGTTTCATTCTTACTTTAAGAATTATAATATAATTTTATAAGATTTATAATTTTATATACATGGCACATTTGTTATGAAGAATATACAGAAGATGATAAAAACATGCAATAATGCTTAAACGAGGACATAACTGTGTGGGCTAATATCAGTACAGCTTTACTTCACAGTTTATCCTGTGGGTTGCATAAAATGTTATAAAAAAATTGATTTTCATCCAAGATCCAGTTAGTTATCAGGATCGTTCAGTATTACGTGGCGATAAAAAGACCGTCATTAAACGGTCATTATTCAGTTTTATTATCTCAAGTGTATTTAAAAAGTTGTGTATTTGTAAATGGACTTTTGATGGACTATTCTATCTTTACTGAATTTATTTTAGATTGCGCAAGAAACGTGTGAAGCAACAGCCAGCTGTGTTGAACGGATTGAGTTTCACCTGCGGATCTCCGTCGCCCTCTGGTGGCACAAACACTTCACACCGACTTGAGCACGTTGGATAAGATGCTCAAACGATCACTGACCAGAAACCTGAGGATGTTTAAGGGAATGCCTCTAATAAAGGTACAATATATTAATATTAACTTATTTTAGTCATTACACTAAATATAATTAGATTCTAATGCAGATCAAGGTCCCCACCATCATTTTAGGAGATTTGTAATTTTGCTGTTATTGTTGTTAACACATTATTGTGACAAAGGACAATAATGCTTTGCAAAGTGTTAAAACTGAGTAAAATCAGATTAGTAACATACAGAAACTCAAGAGCTTTGTTATTTTACATATCATATTTCACACATGACTAAAACATTCACCACAATTTCCTCTTATGGAGGAAACAAAAGTTTTACAGCATGACATAATACTAACATTTGTTAGAACTTCACTTTCAAACAGAAGAAGCCGGAGATCAAAGACAAAAATCGATTCCATCTCTTCGTCTTATTATGATCCTAACACCACTGAACCTCTCACTTCTGTTCTTTGCCCTCTCTTGTTAAAAGCCTGGGGAAGTTGCTGGGATTAGATTAATGTGTAATATAAGAGTTCTTAAGTACTGGTGTTCAGTGGAGAGTTGCCACTCTGTGTGTGTCTCTCTGCTTAACATGAAGAAGTGAGAAAAGAGCAGAGTCAGTATTTCTCTCAAACTTCCTGTCATGTATGTCCGTGTTCAGCATATGCATGTTTTGGATGCATGTATGGAAATTGAGGATTTCTGTATTATTAATGATTTATAAAAATACGTAGAAAGAAAATAATAAAATATTTAAAAAATGAGTGCATTGTGCTACTTAACGTTTGTGTTTATTTAGTAGTTTTGTTAGTAGTTTTAGTAAATTAAATAGTATTTTTTATATGAAAATGTTCATCTACACCCTCCTCTTCCTTTTCCCACCCATTCCCAGCCCTGCGAATTCAGTTCCTGCTAAAATACCTGACCATTAGCGTTTAATCAGTTTTGAAGTTTTATATCAGTGATTCCTTTCTCATATCTTCAAGCTCTGTTATCACATCGCTGTCTACAGTTACGCTTGCTGGTGCTTCTCTGCCAGGTTCTCTTGAACTCTTTCAGTGTGAGAAATACATTAATGAGGGAGAGGAAACTGATTTTGGTAACTTCAACCCACAGAACAAAAAGTAAGTATCATTTTTACACTTGATCATTCCCAGAATCAATAGATACTGAAGTGAAAGCAGGAACTGCTTGTAGTTTCTAGAGAGAAAATTTCCTTTGTAGTTTAATGAATGGTTGTGTAGGAGTGTACAGATGACTGATTCGGCTGACACAGGATCAGTTTGTGCAATGTTACAGGCAAATTCTGTTGTTTTTCTAACATTATTATGCTGCTTTACAGTCTTTATACAAGTAGTTTTCCTGATGTAAATGACCTGAAACACCTTCAGTTCTAAATGACAGCTACAGCGTTCCTGTCGCTCAACTGGTAGAGCATTGCGTTAGCAGCGCAAAGGTTGTGGGTTCGATTCCAGGGTACTGATAAAAAATGCATACCTTGAATTCACTGTAAGTTGCTTTGGATAAAAGCGTCTGCCAAATATGTAAATGCTTCATTCCTATAATTGCTTTATGTAAAACATGATTGGTCAGCTTGGCTTCATCAATAATTATCTCCCTTAAGTTTTTAAGAAATTTACTTAATATTGTATTTTCTTTAAATTAACAATGTGTAATACTGAGCAACAAATAAAAAGAATCTAATTGTTATTTGCATGTCATGTTGATTGTAAATTTACAATGTAAACATAACTAAAGTTTTAAAACAATAGAAGGGAGGAATTATCAAAAGTCATTCTAATAACAATCTTCTTATATTTGTTTTCTATGCACATAGTACATATAATTTCCCGTCTCCATCTTTCAAATGTAACAAACAAACTCCCCTCCCTCCTTTTCAATCACTTTTTATATTTATCCCCAGTATGTGCATCTGTTCAAGACAGTACAGGGTTTGTTTTACATCGGCTTGCCTTTGAGTAATAAAAGTCTTCCACTGCTTACGGTGCCCAGCCAAGAATCTGAGAAGGTGATCCAAAGCTTTCTCGCAAATTACACAGAGAGATCAAAGTGTGTATAAAGGTCTATATAGAGAGTGCAAAATGAATCAAATGTCTGGATCCGGTCAGCTGGGCATTGGGGTCTATATCTGTCTATTATAAGAATACAAATATAGTTATATCACATTGCATCCAAAATGAAAAGACTTTTGATTGACTCTTGTTTACAACAAGGCATTGTTGCATGTAACTGGCAGAAAAGAACAAGCTTTTGTCATCTAGTATTTATATGTGCTTGGCAGTAACCCCCAGAGAGAAAAAATATTACTTTAGGGTTTTTGCTGAAGCAAGTTTTTTGGGTATTAAAGCCAAAGTTTTGTTAAAATTAAAATGAATAAAGGCCAAACCTCTTTTATATTAAGCAGTGATGGCACATAGCCCAGTGTATACAGTGCAAAGCTATGTCAGTGCTTGTGATGCTTGTGAATATGTAGATGCATTGACATATTGATATATATACAGTATATATACAAAGGACGTTTATATTGAATTATGGGTAATGGTTAAAGGTATTCACCCATAATGGTTTAGATGTAACATGACACCTTAAATGATTTAAAGTGGTTTTGGTTACATCGCAGCCAAGGCTTAATGTTACAACCTCAGACAGCAGGTAAACATTACATAAGCTAAATAAATCTTTGATCCACAAGATTAAGAAAACATGAGAGTGTTAGTATGAACTTGACCTGCGTTTATAGTAATTTCATTATGCTGTGAATGAGCGTTTATGTTACACCTGTGATCATTACAGGATATGAGCACACGGGGGGCTCATGCTTGTTAACCTGGCTCCTGACACAACCCTGTAACACAAGCTTCTGGTGTGAAGTGTGGGGTGACTGGGTTGTGAGCCAGAGGAGGGAACACAGAGACCTCCAGCAAAAGTTGTAGTGTTGCTTCCTCTTTGCAGAGGCCACTTTAGTGGCCTTGTGATACATTGTCATAAATAATACAGTGTTGCTGATGGATTCCCTGTCTGGTTATGTAATGCACTCGCGTATATGGTGCTGTAGTATAATAGTGTTACACCCCTGTGGTGGATTTTTCTCCTGCCTTGTGTTACTTGTGTTTTGCGTGAGGACATCAAAGCGAAATCCCTCAGACTTACTGTTTTAAAACAAAAATATGTTTCAGCCTGTGCATTAAGGTAAAATTATCTTTATCTACATTGATTTACTGTCACTGTTAATGTAATGGTCACATCGGAGCCTCAAGAGAAATGTAACCACATCCCCAGCTGATCATATATTTGGCTGGTGTACATGTGACATATGGCTTAATGCAGAGCCATGCAATGTTACAGCTGCACAAGCAGATGCGTTTTTCACGAGCTGACCCAACGGCATGCATCGCATACGTCGCATGTCGCTCCGATACTGACGCGAGCATATGGGAAGTGTGTGGGAGAAAGTGAGTGAGATAAGTGGGAGTAAAAGGGAGTTAATGAAGTGATCTGAGTAATGTAATGTCAGGAGTGACCAGAGTGCATACTGTGATTGACTTGCCAGTAGACACTATAAAACGCCTTCCAGTACAAATGATTAAAATAACTGGTAAAGACACACTGGACAGGAGTGGCCACAAATTTTTGGATGGTAGCTGTTTATGAGTGCATTTATTGCTTATTGCAGGTTTTTATTGCGTGGAGAGCCACTTCCTGCTGAGTTGAGCTCCAGCCTTAATCAAACACACCTGAACCAGCTAATCAATGTCTCTAGGATACAGACAGATACTGTTAAAAATAAACTGTGCAGGATGTCCCTCCAGCCCTGGCATACGGAAGTTCCAGAACTTTATCTAGAATAGCGGGTTGGTTAACTTGTGAGCCAGCTATCAATACCAAATTGATGTGCAACATAAATGGATTTAAAAAAGGGAAAAAAGATCCTACCATTATCAAGCCGGCCCATTTAAGCCACTGATCTTGGCATTTGCAGAATGAGGATATATAGGATATATAGGATATCCCCATTCTAGATATCCTTATATCCTATTTAGAACGTATAGGATATAGGTTCTAAAGTTGCTTGGATACATACAGTACCCCATTTATTTATTGTACAAACTCAGCAGTTGTATGGGATTTCTCTCACCAGCCCAGCTTAATTGTAAAGAATTTGTGTCTGCAGTCAACTTTTTAAATCAAATATAATTGAATAATAAGTATCCATCATTTTAACACTGGTCTCTGTGATTTTAATTTACATTATTGTAAGCACAAGACTTATTTATTTTATTGTGTATTTTAATTGCACTAGCTTTATATGTAAATACAGCTACAATACAGAATATATCAGTATGTGTCAACTAAACAATACAACAGGCTGTATTTTAAACATGACACATGTTGTGGGGCATCATGCACTTTCAGTGTGCTGGGGAGGGGGGTGGCAAGAACAAGCCCATAAAACTTGCCTATAGGCTGGGCGTAGGGTGAACACAAATATTGAGAAAGAATATTCAAAAATAACCAGAGGGTAAAACACAATAGCCACTTCAAGCTCTTAATATCTGCATCAACCCCACCCTTTCTCTCCCTCCCTGTCTATTACTTTCATTTCTTTATTTCCTCTCTCTCTCTCTTTATCCATCCTTTACTAAAGCAGCCCTGCCCTGCTCGTCAGATCCCACCCACCTACACACAAACCCCACAAATACGCTCACTCTCTCCTCTGAGCCTCTGTTATGATTGAGTACCTTTTCATTCTTGGGCATTCAGCAACAGACTCCAACACACACACACTCACACACTGTGTGTGGTGAGAGCCTGGAAGGATTTCTGCAGTTTGTGTCTTGAACATGTCGAACCGTGTTCAGTGAGGTGGGAGATGGGCTTGAGAGCTTGTGTGTAAGAATCTGTTTACTTTGTAAATTTGATTTATTCTGTAGTTCTACTTCTAATCTGAGTTGGTGTCTAGATTGTGCATGAAAATGTTTTATTCTTATTTATTGTCCTAATTTATGTAGTTTTGGAGAAAGTGTTTTTTAAGGCTGTGTTTTGCATGCACGCTAAATGGTATAGTCCATTGTATAGGAATTCAGCTATTTAGTTTAGCATAACGTACACATGGTCTTAAATTAAATTATTAAATAAATTATTATATACATATTCTGTATATGTTTAATCATGTTGATATATGTCATACCATGATGACATCACCATGTTCTCACAGAACTGATCTTAAATTGATGCACGTTTTTGACACCTGTCAGTTACAACAGAAACAGGCTGTTGGGCATTTACTGTTAGCTTATAATGTTGACGCCTCAGAAACTGGCCCTTCAAACTATAACATTTTGATAAATGGACACAGGGTGACGTTTGGTGTGATTTTTGTGGGGACATTGCTGTGATTTCTCCATTAACTCATATATTGGCTTTGGCTTGGTTATTAGTAGAGCTATTGGCCTTGAATGTCTGAATATGTGCCTGTTCATCAGAGCATTTTTTTATAGTGAGCTTGCAGCTATGCAGTCAGCAGATCCTCCTCAGATGCTGAAACCAATAACTGCCACAGACATCTGAAGCTTCTCAGATCTCACACACACACACTCATACACATGCAGTTAGCTGTACACTCGTAAACTCAATATAACCCACAGTTACAAAACAAATGCTAACGCTATGCTAACATATGTTGTTAAAATATAAGCTTGGCCAGCATGTAATGCAAAATGCATATTTATTTCTCACAATACCAGGGGTGGGAAATAAGAAATGACTGAGTTTACACAAATATTACTACAAATAGCCTCATGTTGTGACTTTCTAGGGAAAGTGTGGGACTAGGCTGTCTCTAGGAAACACACACATACTTGTTGTGGACTGACAGCCTCAGACGCCAGACTTAATGGCACCTTTTTCTCCACAATTAAAGTGTTAAAGTGAATAGTGACTGAGGCTCACAGTCACTAAAATTCTCCTGACATTCTACAAAATTCTAAAATTCTGCTCCTTTTGTATCATATGGGTTTGTAAATGAGGTTGTCGGTAAATATGACAGAACTTTTATTCTTAGGTAAACTGTCCCTATTTTATTCTTAGCTAAACAACTTATATGATTTGTTTTTCCATCACGAAATCTTTTATCAATAACTGACGGGGCTTTTACAAAAACTAAAGTGCTTTTACCTTTGTCTGTAATTTGATTTGGCACATAGTTGAGTTCCTCTGTATTAACAGAAATCTTGTAAAGATTCTCTTAGCACATGTGTATCAAAGCCAAACTCACCTAGATGTCCTGTTTATTAGGTTTTGTCTGCTTAACAGCTGGTTAATGGTCTGAAGCTAATGTTCGCATACTCCACTTAAGTAACCGAGGACAGATTGTGAGTTTTGACCCACACACAGTTTTGTTTCGGAATGTGACACTGTGATGCCTCGACCTCTTTGACCAGAGCCACCTGGCGCTCATAGAATAACATTATGATAGCTGTCAGTACAGCGGTCCATCAAAATCCAAAAATACATCTGTTTGAAGCTGGACAAACATTCGAGGCAGCTTCATAGGCTCTTGTGCTTTATGTTTTGACAGAGTGCCATCAAAGTCATTTCCTTCATATGAGACAGAGAACTTTCTAGAACAGATTTCTATGATGCACATGTGTTGTATCAGATATTGAGTTTACTGACTTTCTTGAATGTGTATTATGACGTGTCTTTTGACATTCACACAGCATGTCTGAAATGTTTCCTCCTCAGTGTCTCTTCAATCAGATCGTGAGGACGAGGGTTTTTTACATGGTTACAGATCCAAAGACTCCATCCTTAGCAACTGCAACAGACGGAGCTGGACAAGCCGGAAGAGGGAGGAGGAGCCTGACAGGTTTGTGGTTTTTCTTTCAATGACTCTGAAACTAGTAGACCAACACTGTGGAGGCTTTAATGGGCGTGACCATAATCCTTAATAAAGTTATTATGTGGTCATATGTGAGGTTAAGCTTTTAAAATCAAGTGCTTGCTGCAGTCTTTACATGTAAGGTTGGATCTGCAGTCCCGTCTCAAAGCAGACAATCACCAGGAGCGAGCAGCTGAAGAAAAAGGACTGCAGGAGGAAAATCATGCAGTGCTCCACCCTCTTAATGGTACTCGCTGGGGTGCTGCTGTATTTAGTGATGGGTGCGCTGGTGTTCAATGCTCTTGAGGAACCGTATGAAGAAAGCCACCATGTTCTACTGCAAAACACCCGGCAGGAGTTCCTGGGCAACAACACCTGTGTGAGCCCTGAACATCTGGCAGAGCTGATAGATGTAAGCAACTCATGACACAATAAGCTATTTAGCAAACTCAGACTAAGAGTACAAAAAATCAGATGCTTCAAAGCATCTCCTTAGGGATATCTGGATAGGTCTATTTGATGCTATTTGAAAAAGTGAAATTATTTATCCTTGTACGTTAAACAAAAAGAGCATGATGCTAGCAACACTTAAATAATGGGTTTGATTATAATGGAATGCATGAATAAATCAGATATGTCTTGAATACAATAAATTGTTTTGGATGCAAGTGTCTGCTAAAGACATAAATGTAAGTGTTGAAGTCAAGATACTTAGAACAAAAGAGCATCTAAAATTTGCACTATTTTAAGAAAATGTTTTATGTATTTAATTCCTTGTCTCCACTGATTAATCTACACAGAAGGTGGCAGAGGCTATCAGTGTTGGAATTGACCCTAGCAGCAATAGCACATTTAGCACCCGTTGGGATCTGGCCAGCGCTTTCTTCTTCTGTGGTACCATTGTCACCACCATTGGTATGGTACTACCCCATCACTAACTGAACATACCTGCACGTTAAACCCAGAGCCTGGCCTGAACTCTGCATTCTGGGGATCATTGACACTTTGGGATGTCTAAAAATATCTGCCCTTAGATCACAGCAAGTGTTTGTCTGTGGTCCAGGTTATGGAAACATCTCTCCAAAGACACCGTGGGGTCAGTTCTTCTGTATCTGGTATACACTGGTGGGAATTCCCTTGTTCGGGTTTCTGCTGGCTGCTGCAGGAGATCATCTGGGGACTTCACTGAGAAATGCCATTGCTAAAGTTGAAGCTCTTTTATGGGTAAATAGTACTGATGACAAACATAAACCCAAAAGACACTTTTAATCCCTTTTACAAAACATCCACTTAAAGTCCACTTAAATATCTGGTAGGTATTGCATGGCCATATTTTTACATTTATAAGAAACTTCTAAACATTATGACTGTCGTGTTAGTTTATCACTTGGTTTAAAGCATTTAAAGAAAGAGTTTTTAGTCAACGTAACACTCATCAAGATGCTATTTGTCTCAGAGATTTATTTCAAGTTTCTCAAGATGTTTTTCTTTTGTATCTTCTCCATTCAGAAGTGGAAGGTGAGCCCAACCATTGTGCGTGTCATCACAGCTGTGCTGTCCATCCTGCTGGGCTGTGTTCTCTTCATATTTGTGCCAACTTTAGTTTTTCAAAAGGTGGAAAATTGGACTCTTCTAGAATCCTCCTACTTTGTTGTAATCACGCTCACAACTGTGGGCTTTGGAGACTATGTTGCAGGTACCACTGGATAGTATTAAACTTTATACATTACAGCTATTGCGCTAGAAATGTAAGATTTCTGATACCAGAGCTGAAACTAGCACGTGACTAGCAATGCTAAACATTCTAACGCAACCATACTAGAAACATACTTGAAGTGTTTTATGCATTTTCTGTCTGTCAGGTGATAGTGGCAATGCGGGTCAAGATCACTGGTACAAGCCTCTTGTGTGGTTCTGGGTTTTGTTTGGTTTGGCCTACTTTGTGTCCATTCTTGCCATGATTGGGAACTGGATTCTAGTTCTTACCAAAAAAACCAAAGCAGAGGTAAGCCAACGATTACATCATGATTTAAGCTGAGGTTTCTATTACTAAATGTGTTATGTAGTTGAGTAATAGCAGTGCCTGGTCCAACTCCCGGGTCACACTTAAGCGCTGTTAGTCAAATCAGATTATTAACTTCTCTCTCAATTCCATCCCTTCTATCTTCATGATTATCTTCCTTCCATTTTTCTTCACATCCGTAATTCATCTCCACAACTCCAATTAACTAACTTGAAATCTGTATCAAATTTCTGTCATTCTGTGACATACAAATCTCTCCACAACTCTCAAGCTTTTCTTGCTGTGCTTTCTGCTCTCAGATGGAGGAGCTGAGAGCTCACGCCTCAGACTGGACTCAGAACATTCAGAACATGTCTGTGGATTTCCGCATGTCTGGAAAACTGGACGATCCTTTCAAGCGCACCAGGAGAAAGCGCCGCCACAGGGGCCACAGACGCAGTGGCAGTCAGGGCGGATCGGGTGAAGCTGGACCAGACAGTCAAGGGGAGAACGAATCAGAGTCTGGCTCGTATTCGGGTTCTTCGGATGAGTCGAACAGCAGTTCTGAATCAGAATCAGAGGTGACTCAGACAGAACGGTTCCCAGAGGGAAACAGTGGCAAAGATATGGAAAATGAGGGAAAACTCCCTGCTAAAGATCCCTCTTTCTCTCAGCCTCTGGATTACTTTGGGGAAAATCTCGCTTACATTGACGAGTCCTCGGATGCAGTGAGTGGGAAGTTTCACCTGGATCCCCTTCTGGATAAACCTGAATCCAACCTTTCCTCAATTGATAAGCCCAAACGGAGACGACAGAGGAGACACTTGAGAAGAGAGCCACAGAAACCCAAGAGCACTAAAATTAGTCCAGATGAAAATGAGATTCATGTTCACAAGGCACCAAATGGAGACATTCAGCAAAAAGAGCCAACTCCACTCCAACCAAAGCTGTGAGCAAATGAGGTGTTCATGGGGTTTGTAGTTCCTCAAAAAAGCCTTAGTCTTCCCTTTTGAAAATTTTGAACTTAAGCTACTAGTAGTAGTACTAGTATGTTGTACTTCATTTTTGAAGGCACCTGACGTTATTCTCAGATTTTATTGGGATAAAAAAATAGAATCTGTCCATGTGCCTAAAATGGGGGGTGATCAGGTCCTACCATATCTTGGACACCTCAGCATGAGTGAGATCTTTTATTGGGAAATCAGATAGCCATCCGATGACCATTAGTCATAACTCTATATGCGGAAAGTCCATGATTAGATCCTTAGTGCCATCTACTGGATTGTTCTGATATAGTCAGATATGCATTCTGTCCTTGAGTGATTATTAATTGTACTGTATATGCTGTGTAAGGATTCCATGACTGTTTTATTCTGTGTGCCTTTTCCGCCTCATTTCTTAACTTGATAATAATAAAGGAATGACACCTTATATTAGAGGGATGCAGGTGAAATATTATTAATACAATTAATCTCAAACTGAGCATAACTCATTTTTTATCACTGTTAAATGACATGTTTGTGCAGTTGCATCTGTTTTTAACTGTTTTTAAAAAACTGCATACAGATTCTTGGACTTCAGTGTGGTGTTTGTGCATTTTCCCATATATAGTTCACCCAAAAATAGATGTTTCCCACACAAACCTATTGTAAGGCTTTGGAAGACGTGTCATATGGACCAGTTTTGTGATACTTTCATAGTTCTTTTGCATCCTTGTTTAAGCTCAAAAGCTTTAGTCACGATTTATTGAAAATCACACGGGTTTAAAACAACATGAGGGTGAGTCAATGAGGACAGAATATTTTCATTTGTTGAAACTTTTCTTTAAACAACTTGTGATGTTCAGTGATCACTAGGAACCAACATAAAGCCACAGCAGTTATTCATTGAGTCTTTTAGGAGTCACACCTAACAAGGTTTATTGAAATGCAGCTACAGTCGCATTTATGCAATCAAGTTACAGACACAGGACTAAAGATTTTTTTAGCTGCTGTGGTTCCTGAAGAGTTGAATCCACTTTATAGAGCTGCGGATGAAAAAATACATATTACTGTCATTCCAATGGCATGTCAGCAGTATAGTATGAGACTTTTATTACTTATGTGACACAAGTGAGACTACATGTGTCTGTTTGTATGCATAAAACATACATGTGTAATGTATTTACCACATTCATAGAGCTTGTTGATCCTTTGAATGTCAGTGTTAGACATTTCCTGTCTCTGTCCGATTTTCACTGAAGGGTCAGGAATAGGGGTGATGGTTTCCTTCCCGTACTGTATGCTGAAGGATGTCCTGCAAAAAGAGAATGAATGGGGTGAACTTCCATAGGGATATCCTTTCTAATAAAGCATGATTTCACAATGAATAACTTTTACCTTCCATAATGCATGATGGAACTGTAGTCATAAGGGGTGTTTAGATTATTTGTGTCCTTCTTTTGAAAGTTGTATCCAGAGGCTGCATGACGGGAAACAAGATTTCATTGTTAAACAAATGAATTATTACACAAAAATATAAAGGTTGTTATTTAAAGATCTAGAATGTTCCACTTGTGCACAGAACCTTCTGGAATGTTTTCCCAGTTGATACGGACGTACTGGTCTCTGTCACTCCTGGTGTGCTCGTGGTGGAAGCCCAGAGCATGGAGGAGCTCATGCTCAATAATCCCATAATAAACACAGCCATCCACTGACAGAGACACCTGCTGTTTACCTCCAGATCTTCCCACATTAGACCAGCATCTTCAAACACAATTAGATTTCATTTATCTAAATGTATTCATCTAAGTTTAATAATTGCACATGTGTGGTACATTTATGCATATAATATTTAGATTTAAATAGAGGTCATCAGAAGAAAATGACATAAATGAAGAGTATGAAGATGTTTGCCTAAACTTACCCTATTAAACTCTCAATACTGAGGTAGTCGACTTCATTTGTCCTCGGCACAAAACGAATGCAGGATTTTGCAGAAATGCTCTTCATCGCACTTACAATCACTGCTTTCTCATCATTATCTAAAACAATTATATCAAAATATATTCAATCTGTATATACAGTATATATACTGTATATGTATACTATATGTGTGTGTGTTTGTGTGTGTATTCCTGTCACTCACAGAAGATGTCAGCAATGGTGTAAGGCACTTCCACTAGTCCAGATGAGGATTTGGGCCATTTGCAGTAGTTATTCAGGCATTTCATGGCATTCCTTGTTCTGGGTAAAGCCACATCTCCCTCCAGCAGCATTTCACTGACCTCTGAATCATCAAAACAAAGACTGTAAGATGATTATTTCACTCTTTACATTCAGTATCAGAAGTGGCAGATATAATAAACATTACCTCTGTTTGCCTCCAGAATTCTTGTGGAAATATCCCTTTCCTCAGGCAGCTGAGACAGGACATCTGAAAAGAGGATGAAAATATGAATGATACTTATTTTGTACGTTACTGACATATACAGCATGTATTTGCATACTTTATCATGTTTACATTGAATTGCTTACATTGATGTAAAGAAGCATTCTGTAAACTTTACATTTTAAATACATTTGACCTTAAACAATCAAATGGGGCCCAGTTACAAATATTTGGCAACTTTTTAACTTTAACTTTGGTTATTGTCAACTTAAATTAACTTCATTTTCTATTATTTCCAATAAGAATTTTCATTTTCTAAACAAATTGTTACAGGTCACACAACAATTGTCACACCCCCAAGGGGGTCACAAACCTACAGTTTGACCCCTGATCTAAAGTAATATTTAAGAGATGAAGAACACACTAAAGACAATTATATAGAAACTCACCTTGATCAGTGGACAATACCTGTGGAAACAGAAACCCAGTGAGTGAACAAACAAGCGAGAGAGCCGGTGAGTGAATGAAAACCAAGTGCTGAGAACTGCAGGCATTACCATAGCAGGAAGTGCTTGAGAGAGCATCACATTCAATAAACACAACAGAAATACTCCTTCCATTTCCTGTCAGTGTGTCTCAAACAAATCTTCTGAGTGTAGAACTGTATGTGAACTGAATGGACACCTTTCTTATATAGAAGCCACATATTAGCCATTTAGGAGTGTCCATTATTGGGTTTAAGATTAGAACCAACACAAACCGTTTTAAAAGATTCAAAAGCTTTTAACATGCGATTATATCAGCTTTGCCCACAAAATAACATTATATTTGTGCGTTTGAGAATTAGGCTAAAACAGCAGCCTCGGGCCTCTGCAGTCATAAGATTAATGTCACGTCTATGATAAATGACAACCATGTGACATATCTAACTAGTCACTAATATCTTACTTTCCAACTCATGATCTGTTAAGCATTATATAATGCAGTATGTTAGTTAATGTTTTAATGGATGCTAATATAGGGCATTACAGAGTACATCTGGTATTGTGGGTTGCTAGTTTGACTATGAGTCTGGAGGGGGGGTCTCTGGGTCTGTAAATTGAAAACCGTGTTACCATATTTAGTTTAAAAAGTCACCACAGAGAGCATCAATCTATTAAATTTCATACCTACCTGCAAACTAATGATTGCTCAGTTTGACATGAAACTGCTCTGGACTTTTGCAGTATGAATGACAGCTGAAACATTCTGAGCTACTGTGAAGGAAACAAGTGTAATCTGACTCAGTGGGTGAGGCTGCCATAATCCAGTGCTGAAAGCTTACCTTAAACCCACTGTGGTGTGCTCAATAATGCAAATGACAGAAAACCCTATTTATACTGACTGATGCACCTTACACCGGGAACAAGTTCTTCTGAGGCTTTTATGGATGCGTGTATATTACTTGATAATCATATTGTGAGGCATCATAAAGTAAATTTACATCAACAACACAAATCCAGCTTTAATGGTGGGTTACTCTAAAAATCTCTGAGATTCCAAAGAGATTCTCACTGTATATGCTGTATATATACATATATAGTTATATATAAAGACTAAAAAGCCCAACGAAGATGAGAATGTATTAATAGTGCTTCAATGTTAAATTGTGTAGGTTGATGTTAATGTTGGTCAACAACAGAACAGAAATGGGGCAAGAATACTGTTCTGCAACTTAAATATATATAAAAAATGTTGCTTATTGCGCCATCTATTTTCTTGTCCTCGTTGCTACGAGAGCTTTAACTGGGCCACATGCTCGGATGTCTCAACTTTCGTGCGCGGAAACATATGACCTTGTGCTCGAGGACACCCTGTACACAGACGTCACCAGTCGGCAGACTGGCACAATCCACTTATCTGCTAAATAATAAAATCACCGCTAGATGGCGCTGGAGTGCGACTTAAAATAGCACGTCTGTCTGGTTTCACAATGATGTAATTACACTATTTGCTTTTTGTGGGTTTCATTATTGATTGCTCTAATCTATACAAAACAAATATAAAAATGCTTTGTGTTGCATTCAAACCGAAATTGGCTAGTAGTCAAAAACAGGTTGTTTTAGGCCTGAGGTTGAATAATTAAGAGTCAAAGGAACTTGTTTTGATGCTCAAAACTCTGCTGCTATAAATGACAATAGACTTAATGAAGACTTTGTGCTTCAATTGCAGAACGAATGTGTCATTTTGGGTTGTTTAACATGAGAATGACTTAGTGTCACCCTTAGTGAATAGCCTTCACCTCCCAGCTGTTCTTTCAGGCTATTAGTGTGTATGTAGTTGTCCACACCTGTTCCTGGGGTCATAACCTCTCTTAGCATTCCACACCACCAAAGTGTGACCTTTTGTGGTCAAGTCATAAACCAAATTTACACAAAAGTCTCCATCCGAAAAGGTCCTGTGGTACTTGGCAAAAGACAGGAGTTGTAAAACATCCACCAAACTGTGAGAGAACTGTTAAAAATGTGATGCATATGAGGAAATGGGCTTTAAATGGACTCTTGTCAGGAGGTTGAGGCAGAATGCGGTAACAGGCAGCTCGGCTGAAATGCGGCGCAGGCTGCGTCGGAGAATGACCTTGAATTCAAGGTCGCCCGTACATTCTCAATGACAACGAGAACACTAGCGCTTCCTGCTTCCTTTCCGCCAGAAGTCATGTTTCGTGCAGTATGCAGTGTGTATATATAGTACCTGTATATTATAATATATAGTATATACATATATAGTGCTTATTATACAAAAATTTCCACGCTGTTCTGGGCAGGTGGGCAGGTTTCTGTCACGCTGTCTGGGACGCATTCCTAAAATAGACCACTGTAATAATTTCCTTAGCACGGGACTGTTTTCCGTTACAGCATTGCACGGGTTGAGACGCAGCCCTCTCTTTTCTCTCAGGCTTTTTGCTATGATCAGGTTACAAGGATTGTAGTCTATTCCTTCTTCTTTTACCCCTCTCTCCTCTCTCTCTCTCTGCAGTCACTGTGAGTGAACTCTGCGCCGCTGGCGCGGAGCCCAAAACTGTTGTAGCACCAGCTGACTGTGGGAGGCCTAGAGCAGCGAGTTGGGTCAGTGTCACAAGACCAAGCAGACAGACATTTTTCCATGCCATCTAAAGCAATGTGTGATTTACAGCTCCGTCGTGTGAGCTTCTGTAGGACAAATGCAATATGCCGCATTTTTATGTATTCTTTTTTATTTAGGCGACATAGACTGAAGTCTACTATTGCGTCTGTATTATGAAACTGTCCACATGGCATAAAATCACACTTAGTAGAAAACGCGCCATGTTTTATTTAGAAAATCTCCGTAAAGTAAAATAATTTGACATTCAGCGATTATGCGGCTCATGACCAGACGCGGCGTTTGTCTGTTGCACCTCTGAATAAAACCCCCGAAGGCCAAATTATTTTACGCAGTCACGAATCACGACAATTATTATGTTAGCATGATTAAATGGGTTGCTTTTCTTGTCTCATTCACCCCCCCGATGCATTTCCCAAAATAGCAAGAAAATATTAAAGGCTTCAGCCAATAGATCAAAAGTGTGTAAATTCGTTAAGTCACATACAGTAGGTCAGTTTCTCTTTATTGTTTAAGCGCTGCTGCTGGTGACGGAGGCGCGAGGCAGCGTGATTGGAAGCGCGAGCGGACGTAACGGAGAAACAGCAGACGCAAAAGGAGAGAGGGAGGAGGAAGAACAAGGATATACGTAACCGGGATCTCAGCTGTATTAGCGGAAGACGGGATCCAGGCTTCCAGTGACAACCGAAACAGTAATATGGGGAAGTAGTCCAGGGAAGAGCGAATTAAACATATGGATTAAAGAAACGTTTTTGCTTAAACGATTGCACTTGCTTCAGCGCAGCCATTCATTCAAGATATCGAGCTGTCGCCTTGATTTTACTTCACATATTTTTGTTGTTTTACTTATCAGGGCACCAGAATTGCTAAAGTAGCAGAAATTTATAACGTAGCTCACTTTAACCATTACGTAGAGTATCTACTCTTTAAACCCGAGCGTTTGATAAGATACAGTGCTGCAATATATGTGTTAAATATTTGTTAAAATCGGATTAACTGTTTTACTGAAGAGTTTATTTTTTTGGCTTCGAGGCATCTTACACCAGCAATGCTCTCTGAAATACTGGTAAGTGTGCATGCAACCGGCAAGAGAACCGCGATTGCGCTTTATTTTGTGCGAGTGGATGGTTTGATCATGTTTAGCGTTCATGTGTATGTAACTGATCGCTGGCATTGTGAGACTGTCTGATAATCATCATTCTGATGTCATGGAGTCTATCACTGGCAAATGTCTGCTGTCGCTACCATTATCTCCACGTTGCGTTAAATAGTAAAAACTTTGCACTGTAAATAGGTCAATGTGTCCCGGCAGTTTGCTTGTACGACCGGAACATTTCTTGGATTGATTTGATTATGTGCCATTTGATTTCGCCGACTGCATGTAAATTAGTAAAAGGTAGATCTGGCGCGTTTTTATTATGGTAAAAACGAATAAACTCCGCAGAAACACTTTGCAGCAAGCTGACCTTGATCGAGCCGTCCCCTAGCCCGTAGTTTGTGTCAGCGAGTGAGATTTTACCCCGGACTCATGTCGCATTTGGAAGTACAGCCCTCGGTCCTGGAAACAAACTGCCTTACACGCGACTGATCTGATTGGCATTCTTGTGTTCGAGGTGTTTTACGTAGTGACTGACGTAATATACTATAACAAATAACCCTACAAGATAGCAGTACTTTTATTCTGTTATAAGTCTGGTGTTTTTTTCAGCAGGCTTAATGGTCCGTAGTCTTGCAGATCAAAAGCAAAAATGAAAATCAAATTGAAGCATAAGCGATGTGCCGTAAGCAATGACTGGAAAGTGTCAGACGCTAAACCAATCAGCGACTCTGTAACTCAGGCATTTTTTTATTTGTGGCAAACGTGTTGGGAAAAGTAATTTGGATTTGTCACAAAACTGTTTTTTGCACTTATTTATTTATTGTTATATTATAAATGAGAAAAACAAAGTTAAAGTGTTTTACTTCACAATTTAGTTAGAACTGGTTTGATTCCAAAGGAGCATAATAGTGTCAACCATTTTACCATTTATATATTACATATAAAAATACAGTCAGTCAGCAAGATGGGATTAAAAATGTTTTTTGAATAGTCCTGTAGCCCTAGAGAAAAAAGTCTTTCAACTGCCTGTGACTATTTGCACCCTCTTGGATGGGATTGGGAATCTTTACTCTTAAGAAGTTGTAATCCAGTTTAGCAGTTACCCTTTCAATAATCAAGGCTGGCTGAACAAGGTCACCTTTTGAGGTTTGCTCTGACAGTCTTTGCTCTACAGTTGCAGGCATGCATATTGTAGCTGAAGTTCAAAGGCTGGCACACATTACTTATCTCAGATTTCTCTGTCGAGAATCAGATTTACAAAGTAAGCTATAGATTAGGAAATCAGTTGATCAGTGCTACTATGTGCTTTAATTCGACAACAACTGACACTTACACTGACATGTACAAGATTAAGGCTAGAAGTTCTGAGTTACACCAGTTCTTAACTAGCTCTTTAAACGATGTACTTCAAAAATTAATCAGTAACTACGATTGTCATTATAACATTTAAAAGAAACTGTAATATTGAAGTCTAAAACAACGCTAACATCTGTTTACATTTTAAAAATGATCAAAAGGGCTTCATTCAAAGTTGTGTTAAGTACTTGGATTTATAGCAGATGGATCACTAAAAGATAAAAATATAGGAAGTATGTTGGGGGTACTGATTAACTGACTACCCTCACTTGTCTCCAAATTTACCAAGAATTAAAAATGTCTGGGCAAATTTCAACCTTTCAAATTTAGATTATTGCAAATCTAAAATCAAGTACAAGATAAATACAATCCCTACAATTGATTACAAATTATAAAATGATTACCCTTTTTTTTACATTACTTTGAACTTAGTGAATTACCTGTAACCCACATTGTTCCTCATGTATGTTTGCTGTCACACAGAGACCTTTAGGAGTACATGTGCCTGTCCTTCAAACCCCTCCAGTGACTTTGACCTTTGGAATGTGTCAGTAAACGGAAGGGGGAGGGGGAACGTTATGTGCAGAATCATATGAGAGTATCTGAGTGTCCAAATGCATGTAAAGCTTCAACTGATTGACAGCAAACAAGACCAGTGAATGGGTCTCTGAGAAAGACAAAGAAATGGCTTCTTTCTTAGTCAGCATATTGTACCTGGTGGTGTAGGTGGAGAGGGGCAAAACAGTGCAGACATTGACATTATTATGGAGGGAAAAGGGCTTTTATGCAATCAATGTTTAATACAATCCTCAAAGGAAGAAAAACAAAACAATACGATTCTACAGAGGAAAAAACAAGACAGCGATAAATTATTATGCAAATTCTGAAACTCTTGCTGAGGCCACATGTACTACTAATGTTGTTTCTGATTAAATCTGGCATTGGGAATTACATTATTGGTTT
Organism: Ambastaia sidthimunki; assembly: GCA_036877625.1. Classification (NCBI taxonomy): domain Eukaryota; kingdom Metazoa; phylum Chordata; class Actinopteri; order Cypriniformes; family Botiidae; genus Ambastaia; species Ambastaia sidthimunki. Next base: position 24,669 of record JAZGTK010000718.1, read on the forward strand.
AGCTGCTTTTATAGAAAGTTTAATTTCAATTTTGTTTCAGAGGGAGATGGTGGTTTAGGTTAATGGTAATTTACATTTACATTACATTTGCATAGAATTTCTTGCATCTTGTAGTCATTCGATACACTTTCTGATACAATTGCCAGAATGATTTATATGGCTCTGCTTGAAATGCATAAATCTATACGGTGCATTTGTATGTTTATCCAGTCTAATCAATTTGTTGATGTCTCACTAATTTTATCTTTTTTGGCAGGGTTCCTAATGCCCAGTTTGAACTGACCTGTAGTCATTTGACGACAAAAGAGAGTGAGAGAATTCAGTACACACAAGACTAAAGAACACTCTCTTTCAAAGAAAGGTAAGCCAGATTTTTCTTTTTTATTTATAATTACAGAAAAAATAATCAAAAGAGTATCACTTCATGTTTATTTAAAACATTTTGTAGCCATTGTTTTAAAAGGTAAATAAATAAAGCAAGGCGTTATATTTATATAAATACAGGTTTGTTTTTAATAGATGTGTTTTTGGAGTTGGTGACTCTCTTGCTTGTTCTGTCTCTCACTACATTAAATCTAAAGACATAACTGCCTTGAGCTCAACAACTTGCCTCAGTGGTTCATTCATAATTATTCCTCATCACTTTTATTACGTTATGAAATATCTGTCAGAATTGCAAACGGTTTCTTCCTTTAAACAATCACTCCACCTCCTCTGATGGTTGTGTGATTATTCTAATAATGTATTTTGTAGAAACAAATGGCCTGTTTTGCTTATGTAGCTGCTCGTGAGCAACTCTACTCCTCCTTAAGGCAGTCAATGAGTCATGATGACACGTTTGTCGGGGGGAAAGTGAAGTTCAAAGATGCACAGATGAACAGCACCACTAACTAAAGTTGTCAGCTATTCAGTCATGTTTACGGAAGCACATATGGAGTTATCTGCTGTTTATAACTAGATATTTTTGTGCGCATGTTGGTGGAGTCGTTTGGAGGAGGTGCGATACATTAGTAACTTAGTAAAGGTAAGTTAGCGAAAGCGAAGCTTATTTGGGCTAAGCTAGTGCGCTTTTGAGAGTGTAGTTACACAACAAATCGGATTTTGAATACCTTCTTAAACATTAACGAAAAGGAATACGTCAAATAAACCAATTTAAACATATAACAACTGAAGCATATATTTAAGCCGCGTATGTTTTACACACCGATAAAGATATAGTTTGACTGAACTGATAAAGGTGTAAAACAGCACACTGAATATTGTTGACCATCACATTAAAAATTTAAACGAGTTTACCATTTAAAACTCTTCAGATCTGTGTGAAGAGCCGAACCGGAAGTGGCAGATCAGGATGGGTCGCGTGGTCCCCTGCTGTATGGATACACGTGTGATGATGATCGTTGCCATTTCCCGACCATTTTGCGCCTTTGTAGTTTTCCACATGTGGCATTTACATACGTTTAAACAAGTGCAGTCTTCCAGGTTCCGGTTTCTTTAGTTTGCATGTAGAGATCGCAGTTTGTCCTTACATTGAATAATTTAAACCCTCCGATTCATAGCAGCAGCTCATGTCCTTCACTGTAGCTACATGATCATTATAAGGTGTTTTTACCAGTAGTGTTTAAAAGGGGTGGGAACGTGTTTATGGGTTATGAAAACTCTGGAATTGTACGGACGGATTTGTTTTATTGGGAACATAGCGCTCTCGCTCCCCGGTGTCCCTCATTCGTCTTGTAAATGGGCATTCTGCTGTGAGTGGGAAGCAGTTCTGCTGGTATGGGGGTATAGGTTAACGTCAAAGTTCAGGTGTTATGTAAGTGCTTAAACTGCCAGAAAGAACAGTGGACTTGGAAGCATTGGGACACAGTTACATTCTGCACACTAGCCAAAGTTGCAACACATCACGTACAACCAGGGGAAAGGTGGTGTGTGTGTGTGTGTGTGTGGTTGTTGTTGAGGACAGATGAAGGTGGAAATGTTGTTTTTGACCATAACCAGATGGAGCAGACATGTATGATGAAGATAATATGAATCAGTATATGTACAGTAGCTATTAGCTAATGTACTAGTTACGCATTGTATGACTGTTTAACCAAGAAGTCCACCATCACGCCAAGCTGCTGTCCTTGCGTCCTTGTGTTGCCCACTTGGCAGCCTATCTACAACTTGAGTAATTTTCTGTATGTGCTAATGTGTCAGACCATTGCTAACTGCTTAAAATGGCACGATCAGCAAATTTTGGAAGTGTCATCATAGGTTAGTTTGTCCCTGAGGGGGGCTCATGAACTTTTGCTGCCACAGAGGGACTCTGTATGTATTGGGCATCTCCTTTGGAGGTATAATTACAGGATTGGTTCTCTCTCTCCTGGATTAATGACCCTAATCTTGTGTGGGAGGACACAGCGACACATGGATTATGGACAGACCTGCGCAGACTTCTGTCATGTGCATATATATGCTGTCTGTTCTCTGAGAGAACAGTATTATTACATCTTCATCCATTTTATTGGGTATAGAAAATTACTTGTATTGTAGTGACCTGTATATCTTGAGTTTCAAAATCTTTGCATTGCAAGATTACAAATATTGTTTGTTCATGACAGGGTTTGATCTTGGAGAAAGCATAACATTTATTGAAAGACTGTGTGTCTAACGCCAAATGGTTCATGTAACCTTTTGCTTTGCATGTCATTTAGCCACATATAGGTGAGAGAGGAGCAGTATGTTTGATTTTCTGCCTCTGCTGTGTGTTCTTGATTGCTGTCTGACTACCCAGCATGCACCTGCATGTTAATCAAATATAAATGAACGCAATCATTTTGATCAAAACAAAATCATATATGTAATGTAAATAATGAGAGAGCAGTAACTGTAATAGAATTACTGAAAAATATAAAATAATCATCTATGTTATTACAGAACAAAGTCTTATGATTATTATAATGCATTACACACAACATTACTGCAGCAACTCAATGTGTGTCCTGTGGTGTTATCCGAGTATACTTAACCATTGTGATATATTTTTATTCATTTTGGCTTCTATCCAAATTGAGTTACTTTGTATTCAGGCTATACATTAATCAGTGCTTACATTTCCTGGGACTCAAATCCAATACCTTGGCATTGCTAGTGATGTCCCATAAAATACAGGTATCCGTTTTGCCAAGTACCAAAACATAAAAATATAGTACTTGTACTAAGTCAGCTAAGTACTTGTACTTGTACTCAGTCTTGTATTAACTTTGAAAAATGGTATTGCATCCTTTAGAAACTGCATCATGTTGAACCTGTCACTCCCTTTTGTCTCAGTGACCTTCAAGTGGTGATAAAGCTAAAACAGAAAAGGTCTGTCCTCCTCTCATTCTTTCACTCTTTCCTCCACTCCTCTGCAGGTATCATGTCTTCCAGAGAGCGACGTTCCGACCTGTACATCAAGGCAGAGCCCAGCAGTCCTGAGGGAGGAGGTGGGGGTGGTAGAACCAGCCCAGGTGGGGCCTCCTCAGACTCCTCCCATAGTGGAGGAGGAGGTTCCAGAGGAGAAGGCACCGGGCGCTACTCCCCACCCCTTTACACGCCTGCACTGCGGTGCCATTTTAAGGAAGAGGGTGCGGATGGAGCTGAGGAGGGCTCTACAGGTAGCGGAGGTGGCCGTTGCAAGTATGCGCTAAGCACGCTTCCCAAAAGGCTGTGCCTGGTGTGCGGAGATGTAGCTTCTGGCTACCACTATGGAGTAGCTTCCTGCGAGGCTTGTAAGGCGTTCTTCAAAAGAACCATACAGGGTGAGTGTAGATGTAATCGATTCAACTGATGCACCTTACAAGTAAGCCAAGACAACCAGTTCGTCTAACGTCATCTCCATCCACTCTAGGCAATATCGAGTACAGCTGTCCAGCCTCCAATGAATGTGAGATCACCAAGCGTCGCAGAAAGGCATGTCAGGCATGTCGCTTCACCAAGTGCCTCAAAGTAGGCATGCTGAAAGAAGGTGAGATGGCACCCAGCCGACACAACCGATCTGCTCTCTGTCTTGCAATGCACACGTATCTTAAACAGTGTGTGTTGCAATCCATCGATGACGCCAATGGCCTGATTGTCTTACTGTCTTTGTGTGTGTTCGTTTGCCACAGGAGTCCGTCTGGACAGGGTCAGAGGCGGGAGACAGAAGTACAAGAGACGCCCGGAGGTTGAGAATGCCACGTACCAGAGCACACCGATACCTTTGAGGAAAGAGGGAGAGAAAGGTATTAATAATCCCGTGGATTACATTTACACTTCATATATCAGACGCTTTTATGCAAAGTAACTTACACATGACAAACCTTATTAGCACTTTGAGACAAGAGTTTGTGTAACAAGAGTATCAGTGGCATTATACTGCCAAATTCCAAGAGCAAACTGCTTAGACTACAGTGTCTAATTTGTTTAAAGACTTGTCATAACTTTAAACATAAAGTCGATCATAAGTCGATTACATAAAAAGGTAAATTGGTATAATTAAAAAAAATAAGACTTATAAACCCTAACAAACTGCTAGTTGGTGGGTAAAATTGGTGGGAAATTGACTAAATATTGTTACAACAGGCAACAGATGAATGTTACATTGATAATGTGTCTCTCAGGCTCATCCAGCATCATTGTGTCTCATCTGCTGGTGGCGGAGCCAGAGAAGCTGTTTGCTATTCCAGACCCCCTGCAGCCCGACACAGCCCAGCGCACACTCACCACTCTCTGTGACCTGGCCGACCGGGAACTAGTTGTCATCATCGGCTGGGCCAAGCACATTCCTGGTAAGTGAGAACAAGAAGAGGAACAGCAAGAGAGTTGGCAGGGAGTGTTGAGGGAGCTTTTCTGGTGTCAAGCTACAAGTGATTTATTCACTTGTTACTGAATTAAAGCTACAGTAAAGTCACCATAAGGTTCTGCCTCTGGGTCAGTTGCTTTTACATTTACACATCTGACATTTGACAAACCCATGACAATAGTGTTGCTAGTGCCATGCTCCTCCAGTTGAGTGTTAAGTGTTTTTTGCTAAAAGTAGTCCAGTTATACTAACTGCAGAAGCCAAAGTTTTCGGTGATCCTAAACTAGGCAGGATGTGGCTTTTTGAAACATCTGCCACTTTTTACTCGGAAATGTTGTGCAACTGCTTGGTTTGTGATTTACTAGTCTGATTCCCCCAGCGTTCTGGATGGAGGGCAGATTGGATGCTAATGCGCTGATAACATTTCAAGAGGCTATGAAAAGGCCAGCTGGAAAACACAGTTAGAGCTTGTTAGTCATTGATATTTGATGGTTCTCATATTTCTGTAGGACCTGAAAGTGCAGAAAAGTGCTGATCAATCACACCTGTCTGCAGAGCGCAGGTGCCTAAACAAATGATGAAAACTGAAGGGAAACTGGAGAAGATAAGTCAGGGTTGAGTCAGAATGTAGAGGAATTTCCCACTAATTGCTGTCCAAGTTTACCGCAAGTATTGTTCAAGACGTTACCCTGAAAGACGTGATTTTAACGACTTTTGTCAGTCTTGGGCTATTTTAAACATTTCCAGTTTTAGAGCAATTTTGAGGGTTCATCATGTCCAGGTTAGTCATCCACAGCTCATACCCAATCCCTTACCAACTGGCACAACTGTTTTGATGACCTGTGTGGGTGATTGTGGAATTGACAGGGAAGTGGTGCTTAAATCCCAGAATTATACAATTCCTATATTTAATTCAGAAGTGCAGTTTGACATTAAGGTTAGGATATATTAGTAAATTGGAAATTGAAGAATAGATTGTCAGGTTTCTCCAGTTATGATCATGCATGTATTCGTTGACTCTTTTTAATTGTGTATTAAATACAGTCACACAGGTGTACATAGACCGTGTATCATGTACCATACATGTACCATTAACCTCCTTTTATTTCTTGTCCATCCAGGTTTCCTCTCCCTGTCACTGGCAGACCAGATGTCTGTGTTGCAGTCTGTGTGGCTGGAGGTCCTGGTGTTGGGGGTGGCTTATCGTTCTCTTGGCTGCGAGGATGAGGTTGTGTTCGCCGAGGACTTTGTGCTGGATGAGGAGATGTCTCGCGTAGCCGGTCTGACCGAGCTGAACGCAGCCATCAGCCAGCTCGCGCGGCGTTTCAGGGCCCTACAGCTGGACCGCGAGGAGTTTGTTATGCTCAAGGCCATTGCCCTCACCAACTCAGGTGCACATCACACTCAAAATTTTCCTATCAATGACTCATTCATTCCAGGTCTGTTTTTGTTCATGGCCGACTGGTTACCCTGTGATGCAAACCCAACTGATGTGAGTCATATTTAACTCGGTAATTGAGACCAGACCTCATTCTGTTTTGTATCGTAAACTTACCTGTCTTCTCACTATCCAGTTATATACGAATATTCACCCCCCCACCCGGAAAGACCCATGCCACGTTTAATTACAGTAAACAATAAACTCAACCCTCATGTCTGCTTTACCCACAGAATCTGTATTTGTTATGCAAATACTGGGGAGTCGGCATGTTTTGAATCTTGCTTTGTAAAGAACACACCCAAGATCTCTTCCTTACACCTCACATATCTGTGTGTACATGCAAAATATTAACCCCACCAGCAGTATAATCCTGGGGTCATCAACCTTCAGCATGTGTGAGATAAGAGCAGGAGAGGTTAATGGTATATATATTGATGTTTATGTGCTGTTTAGTTATAAGCTGTATGGGAAGCCAAACACTCCAAAAATAAACTGCAGTATTCAACCAAACAACAGTGTAGACAAATTTTAAAATTATTATAGAAATTGATGTGGTTCTGCTTTTGGTCTCTACAAATAATAATTTCTATACATGTGAAACTTTCCATGTGCAATGTTTGTAAATGAGGATCTCTGCAGAAAAAGAATTTACATTTGAAACACGTTTAATAATGAAATAAGATTTTCAACCAGGTATACAAACTACTTAATATTCAATGCAAATTAAGAGATTCAAAGTTATGACACATAACTCAAAAGGGAACAACAACTCTGGTGTAAATAATGCAGAGTAAACAGAAGAACAGGTCATTTATTTATAATTTATTGTTTAGTCATTTAATAATGCTGCAGTGCATGCTGGGAAAACAGTCTGACAGTGGAAAGCACTATGTGTATAACAATATACATATTTATATATTGCTCAGTTTGCTGCTTCTTGGTTGCCCCAATCATTTACTCTCTAAAACTGTCCTCATATGTCTTCTCTCTCTTATTTACCTCTTTTAGATTCAGTCTATATTGAGGACATGGAGGCTGTGCAGAAGTTAAGGGACCTGCTGCACCAGGCTCTACTGGAAATGGAGGTCCAGCGACGTCCTGATGATCCCCAGCGTGCCGGCCGTCTCCTCCTCACCCTGCCTCTCCTCAGGCAGACCGCCGGCCGCGCCCTCACCACCTTTTACAGCATCAAGACCCGCGGTGGGGTGCCCATGCACAAACTCTTCCTGGAGATGCTGGAGGCCATGATGGACTCACCCTAGAGAGAAGACAACACTTGGATGAATGAACGAGAAGGAACGAATGAGGAAAATGGGCAAACGTTTGCCCAGAATCTTTTTTGTGATCATGCTTTTTCTTGTGAAAAGAAAGTGCAAGGGCTAAATAAGCCAAAAGAAAACTTTTTTGACAGAAGGGTTGAATATGAAGAAGACGCTTTATGTAATTGCAGCTGATAACTTGAGGTACTCCTTATAAATGGTTGTTCGCATCAAATCCTCTCATTTGTTTTCACTCTGTCTCTAAACCCTCGACTTGTCACACAAACTTGATAGAAAACTGTTTAAAGTTAATATTTATATCAGTGTTAGTGGAACCCCAAGCTGTGTAATTCATTGTCTCAACTCATGGTCATCCTGTTTCCTCAAGATTAGTGTTTATAGAAGCTAACCATTACTGTAAACTCAGAGATATTTATGTGCCAAGGGCGTCTACTGAGACTGCAGCAATACAAACTTTTCGCAAAATCGTGAACAGTTGATTCAGTGATATTAAAACAATCTAGGACACAAAACAGAGTGTTTCACAATACATCACTATCACTACAGTTAAAATCAACAGTAAGCTTTCTTTTATTTCGTAAACTTGTGCTATAAAGGCACTTATTATGTACAGTGAGTTACTTAGGTCTTTATAATGCCCTTGCCATACTACAAGCGCAACACGTTTTAATATGCAAAATCATTTTAAAAAAGAAACTAAAGAACAACAGAAGTGGTTACACAAAAACTGCTGTTCGTAGCTAAAGAGGTTTGTTAGAAACGTATGTAGGTTTTGTTTACTGCTATACACTGGTACATTTACTACAAGCAAATATAGTGCAACATGTAATATTATGGAAAGCAATATGAAAGATTTCATATAATTAGTTTGATGTCAGCCATTTTTAAAATGGCTGCACTTAGCAGCCATTGTACTTTCAAGCACGACCTGCTTGGAATCGCAATTTAGTAGTGGCGTAGTCGCATAGCAAAGACAATTACAAAAAAATGAAAAAAGATGATGCATTTGGATTGTAGAAAATTGTTTTCATTAAACCTGTTATACGTCACCGTACTTTGTATATTTACTGGTTCAATAGATGACATCATCACTTTTAGATGTGGTTTGTGTGAATGACATTATAGGTACTATAAATGCAAGGTGCGGAGCTGAACTGAAGACGCATCTAAATCAGGGTAAACGTGGAGTCTTTAGCTCCTGTAGGCCAGCTGACTACTGTACTACTTTGAGTTTTGCCTTTTTGCTGTGAGTTTTCGCGTTTGGTTCAAATCCAATTTAAAAAACGCTGTGGGATCTTATCCGTGTCCGTTCTGTTCCGACACTGTTCTTGCCTCTTCCGACGTCCCTGACGATATGACACTGGCCTGCTAAGTGACAGATTGAACCAGTGGAATAATTCAGCTCAATGCATTCATTGCTTTAGGATTATGAAACATTTGGAGAGACTGAGGAAGTGTTTCATTTACCCGAGGAAGAGAAAATATTCCATGCTGTAATCCTCCATTTATACCTGGACGCAGCAGACGGTCTCTGTCGGTTTATTTGAACCATAGGGGTCTCATTCTGTGTGATGTTCAAACTGAAAGCCTCTTTGAGGCCCAGAGCAACATTTAATGCAAATTGGAAAGCTCCAGTATGTGGGGCCAGTTTGAAACTATTCTTTTATTGAGGAATTTGTTTGTTTTACTGCTGTGTGTGGTCTGTTCATATTCATTTGTTTGCAGACGATCGTCTGGTATTATATGCAATCATACTCTGTTGAGTGCTACAACTCCGCTACCTTTTATTTATTGACACGTAAAAACAGGAGGAAAAGCCAGTTGCCATTTTGGCCTCTTACCAATTTAAGTACCACAAGTGAAACCACTGTTCTACAGTCAGACCTCTGAGACAATGTCACGTCGTCATGGTGATTTTCACTGTATACTTTTAGCAACAATGATTGTATGTGTACTCTCAAAGTGGTTCACATAGCTAATAGCAAACGTACGCAGGCAGCGGGACGTCACATACACGTCACAGATGCAGATAAAACCTCATCCTGGACTGAAAAGAATCTTCCAAGGATGATCTATATTTAAAAACATTTTCATTTTAAGATTACAGTAAATCTGTGTCTGAAAATTATTAATCCAAGATACTAAGGACATGTTTTGTTATTCAGACTTTCAGGAATATATTCTGCTGTCCTTGTGGTCAGAGCTGAATTTTGGCTGACTTTAATTTTTGTTTTCCATATACACCATGAAGCTTGGCCTCAGGTTTGGTATTAAAATAAAGCAATTTATTTGGGACAATGTTATAAAATGTCTTTTTTTTTGTTCTTTTTCTTTTTTTGTAATTAAAGTACTGATTTTGCAAAACACATAAGAGCCAGTGGAAGATACAGATTCTGTTTTCTTTGTGAAATTTTAATATAGTATTGCAAATTTCAGACATTAATATAATACTCTTCGGCTTCCTCTGTGCTAGAATTCCACCAGGCTGTCCAATAAGGGAACTTCTGCCTACTTTAGTAAAATTGGTTCTTTTTCAAAATCAATTTACACAAATTGTGTTTTTCTTTTTTAAAAATATTTTCAGTATGTTTTTTACTTTTTCATTTTCTTTTGTACACAGGAGTTAATGTCTCTCTAAAGTGGTTATTGGAGTGTCATGGATTGTGTACATAACCATGAATGAGTGGGTCCATTTAAAGATGGCTGTAAAATATGTCAATGTTTGTATCAATAATAACTCTAATATAACAACAATATTACAGTAGTGTTTTAATAATGTTAAGCATTAAATTAAGCCATTTTGTCTGTCAAACGTAGAACATAACATAATTGAAAGATTAATTCATTGCTAGGTGTTTGTGTGTCTGTGTGTATTTATGTAAATGAGCAATACCAGAATTTACCAAAATGTTTGTTTTCACATTTTTCTGTATATTGATGTACTGTAAATCAAACCTCAACAGTACCACTAGTGATAACAGTCAACAGTAATAAGAACTAAGTTAAAGAACAAATCAATATTTGTATTCAAAAATGTTGTATTTAAAAGATTAAAATCTATTTTTTACTCAATTTGCGGATGTTTATTAATATTATTGCTCTGGTATTTGTGTGTGTTTAAGTCAAATGATTGTAAATGTCTGTGCTTTTTTCTTTTTGTAAAGCTCAGTGGTTCTGTGGTAGTAACTTTTCCCACACTTTGTTCATATTGAATCACTGTGAAAACAAGCAAACACTAAAACACCACAGGAGTATTTTAAGATATTGTCAGTGTCAATGTGTTTTCTAATAAATGACCACACCTCATCACTTGTCATTGACTTTCTACGTCGTTTCGTCATTATCCTGTCTGGTCTTTCACGTATTGTAAACAAGTGTCCATTACAGACTCGAAGCTCATTTATTCGTGTGTAAGGGATATGAGCACCATTCATATGAAGCTTTTGCTCTGTTCCATCATTCATGCTGTTTAAAAGTGATGCAAGTCTTTCATTGACAACACTGATCTACATTAAGGATAATGTACGACCATCTGCTTGTTGTTAAGCATAAATAAAACAACAGACCGCTGGATGGCGCGATCGGCCAATCAGAATCGAGTATTTCAAAGCGCCGTGTAATAATGATTTATTGCAGTGTGCGCGATCAGCTCTTTTGGAAAACTTACGTTATTTTTTTATATTATTTAAATTATTTTTATATAAATATTATCTTAGATGACTGTATATTCACGCAGTTTGTAATTTTTTTAGTACTATTATAAAACAAACAATTTCGGTTTTATCCATACTAGGGGTCTTCAAGGGTACTACACACAGCCTGAATATTATTATCATCCATTTCTAACTCACAATCATAATATCATCTGCATATATTTATACCTTTTACTGCGCCCCGTGAGGCTACATGATATTTCTTTTAACACTGTACAATTCAGGACAGTAATAATCACTATTTGTACTGGAATTTACTGACTCTGGTCGGAAAAACAGAGAAACGGTGCCATCGTGTGTTCATTTACGATTGAAACTTTGTATACATGGTAGGTAACAGAGAAGTGGGCAATAACAACTTGCTTTGAAAGCAAAAGATCTTGCCTGTCTGTTCAGAGTGATTTTCAAAGCCACGCCTCCTTCAGTAGTGCGGAGGTGTGCAGATACTTGAATAAGATAGTTTGACTGTTTCCTTGTTTCCTTTCTTTTCTTTCTTTACCTGGTGTCCTCTGAGGTGGGCATGAAATATATTGATATAAATTAATAAATGTCCTGCATAATTCATTGAAATGTGAAATGGGTGACAACAATGAGTAAATTCAGTACACAATCATGTCTCTTATTATGCAGACATATCTTATTATGTGACAATTTTCACAAATATTACAGGTGTCTGTCTGAGTAATTATGCATATCCAACAAAGACATATGTCCTGAAAACGAATCCATCTGAAATGTGGCTACAGACACAAGACTAATCAGTGTGTGGGACACTTATTTGAAAATGCATGCCAGTCATTCTTGAGGTCATAAATGCATGTATAAGCATTTCAGCATCTGAAACAATAATACTGCTGTAATTTCAAATAAATGAAAATGTGCAGTGCAACAACACCCTGGACATGTGAAATTATAACAGCAGATTAAAATCTAACATTAAGTCCAGGTTATTCCCTATTTAAGATGACGTAACAGTACAACTATCTAGAGACATTTATGCATTTGCCAGAGACTGAAGCTTCAGTTCATTCAATGAATACATTTCAGTACTTGTGTTCTCTGGGAATCGAACCCAGAATCTTTGCACTGCTAACACATTGTTCTACATTGATCTCCCTGCCTCTAATCTCTCATATTTAATGCTATTCAGTGCAATAACTAGTATATCTGCTTCATCAGAGTTCTGTAAAACTAAATGACTAGAAATTGTTCTGTGTTGGAGGGTTGGGGGGATGGAAGGAGGTGAGAATTAGGAAAACTTTGCAGGCTATATCAGCAAACACAGGTTATGTGCCAGGAATTAAAAATTGAGAGAATGGACCGAAATCAATGATAAATCAAATAATAAATGAACAATAAGTGTGCCAGCTGGGGGTAAAACCACAAAAAAAGCAGAAATGTTTTGCTTGTGACATCATCTACAAGCATCTCGACTCGACAGGGCCCAAACCCTGTGTCTAGGGTGGTCCACTCAGGACCTTTATAATATATATGTCCCACTGGGGCCTGTACAGAGGATAAAAGCACCATAAAATGTTTGTTCCAGTAAAAAATGCTGATCAGAACCACATGAGACCAGAGAGATCAAAGATACATAACTGTCAGCTAAAACAAGGTCATAACTACAGTGAGGGTGCAGCCGTTCAATTTTAGACTTTCCAAAGAGTTTAAATCTGACTTAATTAATGAACAGATAATTCTGTACTAATAACAGCTGTTCATCTTAATTAAGATAATAAAGCTCAGAAGAAAGTGTTTTCGTAGATCTGCAGGTGCTTAGATGAAATCCTCTTCTCTAGATGGGGCGGGGAAGGAGGAGACACGGGTTGTGTGACTGTGTTCCCGCAGGCACAGAGTTGCTCCAGTTGCTGCACATATAAACCAATGATTTCGATTGCGCTTCTACAGAAAGGCGTCCGTGCCACCCATTCCATTAGACTTCTGCACTCCACACGCGTCACCAGAATGCCGATACAGGTAAGAAAATATACAGCAGACATAAAGAAAAAGATCATCAGCTTTTGCGCTTGACCTTGGGACCGTTTTCGCCTCCAGTGTAGCCTGTTCTAAAATAAAAGCATCGGATACTACTTGAATAGTGTATCCGCCATGAGGGTTTCATTTCCCATATTTCGCAAGCACGAATTATTTTTAAGCATTGCTCAGAATGAAGCAACTTTCGTTTAGATTTTGTTTTCTGATTGTTTATTCAAATATGTTGCGGGCGATTAGACAGATTCGTACTAGCATAGTACGATGTATTATGTAAACTAACTTCCTTGTAGGCCTGACAGAGAGACGCGACGCTTCTGAAATAGAACGCTTATAATAAACAAAGCTGTTCTGTCATTGGCCGCTTTTGGAAGCGTTCGCGTTTGTCGCGTCGCGTCATTGTTGCAGTATAGATGTACAATAATATACATTCAGTCCAAACTTGCGATTGCTAATGTAAGATGGTGGCAAATGTTCTGTAGTTGTTCAAAGGATTTTATCTGTTTTAACGGCCTAAGGTTGGTCAGCAACTTCCCGATATAGAGGTCCAGGAAGGAGATCCGGGCAATACCATCTCAATAGCTCAACTCTTCAAGGGGAAAAAAGGCGTTCTGTTTGCTGTGCCTGGTGCATTCACGCCTGGATGTTCAAAGGTACTGACGTGAGATCTGCTGGCTATCTGTTATCATATATGATAACTTGAGTGTGGGAAATGTTTTGAATGAATGCATGTGCATGTGAAGGCACTTTAAAAAGTCACTTAAACCCCAAAATCAAAATTCTGTCCTTAATTCAGCTTCATGTCATTGTTGGCCTTCTTTTCTTCCATGGAACACAAAATGTGACTTAACAAAACATAAAAACAATATCTGGCCACACAGTCTGTGAAGCTTTAAAAAGACAAAAACACCAAACATCAAATGTATCATGAACACAGCATATTTACAGAAAAAATATTATTTTTCCATTACATACTTCATGTCATTTTAAACATGTATGGTTTTATTGCTTTTGAGGAACACTAAATATTTTGGTAACTAAACAGCAGTGAAACATTGACTTCCAATGGGTAAACCACTGAGACATTTCTCGAAATATCGATGTATATTTATTCTGTTTACTCTCATCCTGTCAGACTCATCTCCCAGGGTTCATACAGATGGCTGGAGAGTTGAGGGCCAAAGGCCTGCAGGAAATTGCCTGTGTGTCTGTCAATGACGTGTTTGTTATGTCTGCCTGGGGCAATCAGCTTGGAGCACAGGGCAAGGTGAGAAAACTCTGTTCTTTACCTGATTTTTCCTAATTTTCCTAAATTTGTCTAAGAATTTGGCTTACTGACAAGATGCACTGGTTTTATCTGTTTAGTCATGGTTCATTTATGTAGTCATTGTGGTCTATTTAATGTAGGTGCGGATGCTGGCTGACCCCACCGGAGCGTTCACACAGGTGAGTTGAACCTTTTCCGTAAAGCTGTACGGAAGTGGTAGCATGTCAGTTAGTATTTATTTTAAATGAACATAAGCTTCCAGGGAGTAACTGCCTTGCTCAAGTGAAGAGTGATGATGGTGGAGATCAAACTTACCTTCTTACTACCAGTCCTGAGCTTTACCCACTTCACCAAACCATGGGTTCAACCTTAGCTGACACACCCATGTCCTGCTTCTAGAACTTTCATGCTGATAAATTATGCAAAATCTGTTTCTGTGGGTTTTAATCGTCAAGGCTTGTTATTAAGTAATGTTGTAGCTTTGGCTATAGTTTATAAGATTATAGTACAGTCTTAACTTTAATTTTACTTAAACTGTAGTTAGACAAAGTGCAGAACAATGTTTAGTGTTAACTGGGATAGGCAGTTCTGTTTAGGACTAATTTGGGGTTTGTGTCAATTTTCTTCAGGCAGTGGATCTTGTTCTGGACAATGAGCAACTCTTTTCAGTGCTTGGGAATCCGAGATCTAAAAGGTGAGATGATTGTCTTCTGAATTAAAGCATTTAAGCCCATCAGTCATAATTATTGTCTGGTCTGACAAACAAGTTTTGAAATCTATATATAAAGCTAACCCTACTAGATGACCTACTGTTTGTCTTATGAATATGTACCCAGATGCAATTAGTCATTATTTTAATAGTCTGGCAATATTAGAATCCCCTATATATCCCCTAATTCTCACAGCACATTGTGAAAATGGTTTATTTTCTTTAAATTAATGAATAATTTAGCCTGTTTGTTTGTGTAAAAGAACATTGGAAAGAACATTAATTCTTATTTGCCAGTACATTATTGTAATGTTAATCTTGTTTGTGTGTGAAGGTACGCCATGCTGGTTGAAGATGGAGTGGTCAAGAAGCTCAATGTGGAACCTGATGGCACAGGCCTGACCTGCAGTCTGGCCTCAAACATTGTCTGACATGTCCAGTGTACAAGTGTTTACACATGACAATGTCACTTTGCTTTTCATAGTTCCAACTCCTCATTGTCATTTCCAATACAAAGTAATAGAAAACATCAACAATGAAAACTATTATAGCATTTGCTGTAGCAATGACTCAATAAGGGTAAAATATATGCAAACGTTTGGCTGTTTAACGCACAAATAGTCTATTACTGTTACGTGATATAAAGTTGTTGTTGTCTTAGCTGCAATAAAAGTTTTCCATGTCTGCATTTTAATTTTGTGTGATCTTTTAGAACAAATACCTGGAGATTGTCCATATAAAGTGCTACAGGCTAAAAAGTATACATGTGCTTCTATAATTTAGTAATGGTGTATGACGACATGTTTGGCTTTTGTGTTGGAGAAAGAAATAATACAATGAACAAGTTTTTTGAACAATGAACTCTTATCTGCATCAACAACAGTCAGGTTCGATTTACTCTTCCAAATAGAACAATAAAGATCATATACACAGTAAAACAATACAAAAACGTAATGAACAAGTAACAATGAACTTTTATTAGTCATATCTGTGGACATGACAACAGTTAAAACTCGACAACATGACAACAATCATTCATTCACTTCACAAAAGCAACATCTGGGATTTTCCCTTGGGCCTGTAAATGGAAAACAGAGATTTATCAGACAAATTTATGACCCATAATCCTTTGCTTTACTTGAAATAATCTGAATTTAGCAGATTTATTTGAATCTTATTAGTGATGGAATACTGGGGTACCTTAAGGCCGGTGAAGATCTGAGCAGCTCTGTCAAAATCCCAGTCGTTGTCTTGTAAGCACCTGAAATAATGAAAACACTGAGTCCTGCAAACCCCATATTCTTTAACAATTATGTGAAACAACAATGACTCCAGCAAGAACAATAAACCGCTACTCTGCTACATCTTTAACTATAGCAGCTTACAGTGAACAGTTTTGTCCTTACTTTTGAGACCATTCCAGATTCATGCCAGACTTTAGTGAGAAGGCGGCAAGCATTTCCTGTTGTGGGGCAGACAGAGTGGGAACAGGGCTGCTGGAGGGTGTGGGGGCCGGAGCTACGAATGCACGGCGAATTTCCTCTGTAGTGGCGTTTCGAACAAAGATCTCATCATTCACGATGCACAAACTGCAGGGTTAAAAACAGATTCCAATGACACCACTCTCATCTTCAAAGTTTCTAAAGCACGCTGAAAAGAAATGGTGTGAACCTTCTTACCCTGCATTTCCAGCAGGTACAGCAATAAACACTCGGGAGAAAGCTCTGAAAGGGTCTCGAGATTTGCCATCGACTGAAAAGAAAAAAAACAATGAGGATGTGTCTCACTGATTAAGTGTGAAGGCACACATACTGAATTATTGTGAATGAAGGAACTCACCCTCTTTGAAAACTCCACTGACTGTAAATGCCAATAGTGTAGCCTTCAAACAACACAGAGAAATTACAAACAATATCAAAACTACACATGCATGATAAGAGATGCGAACGTGACTAAATTCTACTGACTGTGTAGGTGTTGACATCCACATTAAATGAGGCGACGTCATGCTGGGTTTTGGGTAGTTCGTTTAGGAAAGCCACCACGTTTAATCGTGTGTGTTTCAGCAACCGAAACCGTGTAGCTGGAAGAGAAAACAGCAAACAATTTATGAGAAATAACCCATAGACCCATTTAAATTAAAATGTAACAGAAATCCAAAATAAAAACAATATTTAAAGGAGTTCTCAATGAACCATCACTCTCAAAAATAACTTACAAGGGTCTTTCAGGCGTTTGATGTTGCGGCTGTCTTTCTGATACTCCCCTAAACTGCTTCTGCACACAAAATAAAGGAAGGAGTTTAAAATTAAAACAAAGGTTAATTTATTAAAGGTTAATTGTATACAGGAACCGTCATACTGTCCAGCATCAACAAACAGTGATGATGATCAAGAGGAGACAAATATGGTACGCTTACTTTGAAGGGTTCTGCAAGGAGAAGGGAATGCTAAGAGAGAACGTCGCGCCATCATGGTAGGCATCAAGCAGTGGCTGTCTGTCGCTGGAGTCGTATATGTTGTAATACCTACAGGCAAGCAGATAACATGAGAATCTTGATCCAAAGATCTCATTCCTATTAAAGTTCTTAAAAACTGAAGAACTCTTACTGTTGCAGGAAGCAGAGGATGATGCTCTTAATTTCCTCTGAGCTGAAGTAACTGGGCTGTGTTCATGTAAACCAGACAGTGGATGAGTTCACAACTAAACTGCACAACATAGAAGAACGTGATGATATGGTTGGAAACTTGAAAACTAAGCACCTTGCAGGGAGGCAGAGTTGCAGGAGCAACCTCCAAGTCAAAACCAATGGGAGGTGGAAGATCATGTCCATCCTATGATCAACACAATAAGCAGACAAATGAATACATCTAACGCACAATAAACATCTGTGCAAACGTTTGCATATACCATGACAACTACATTTGTATGTGCTCAAATAACTAACCACACATTAGATTACACCAACAGATAAATGCAGATGATTTCCTACCAGTTTGAGCAGCTTGGGGAATCGCTCCCGAATGGCACTGTCCGACAATCACAAACACAGAACACAAGAGACAATGTTAATACAGACTGCACTTGAGCTCAGAGACATGTTTTTACTCCAGTGAAACCTTCCCACACCGACACTCATGTACATACAGAATAACTTGAGCTGGGCCATTTTAAGTAAAAGCAAAGCTTGAATGGATTGAGAACAGCCTAAGAGAAACATCTACTTACAGATCACTGAACAAGGCTGAGTCACCCGAGATTTTAGCAGTTTGATCACTGAGGCCTGTTTATTTTATTTTCAACTTTAGAAGTGGGTAACCAGGTTTACTTTTAAAACTATATCACTAATGGTTTCCTTTTGCATTTCAAACAAATAGGGATAAATGATCAAGATCAAAAGAATAAGCAGTTTTGGTGCCAACAATCTTGAATAGATAGTACACCCAAAAATAACATTTCTCCAATCATTTACACAACCACATTTCTTTTAAAACCCACGACTTTAGAATCTGTATTGATAGCTCAAATATTAGTCTATGCATCACATAAAATTATAAGGCTTCAGAAGACATATTGTCATATTAAGTTCCAAGGACCACCTTTTCTCAGGCCCTTGTTCTCAAACTGATCTCAAATTCTGCTTATCATCTCCTCCAACTTGGTTTTCCAAAAGTAGCACAAAGTCATACAGGTTTTGAGAGGCATGAGCGTATGTAACTACATTACAGAAATATCATTTTTGGGCGATTTATTCTTTTTAAGCCCTGTTCCAACTCCCGCCCAGCCCCAGGCAACTGGTACTTACCCATCCTCCATACTCACCATTGGTTCCCCCAACAGGATGAAACACTGATATGAGCAGGCTGGCTAAGGATGGGGGGGAACTTGGGGGGGTTGGGGGGATACAGGCTGGTATGCACTCACACCAACAATCAATCAGCATTTTCAGGCATTTACAAGTTTACTTTGTGGGGTTGTGATGAGATTTGACCACTCTGTGATCTCTGATTCATACATATAATCACCTGATGCAATGTGATATAACAGTACTCACAGCCAACATTCACTGGGGTTTGTGTGTGTGTTTTTAATGAATGGCATCAACCACAGATAATTACAGATCCAACTGCTGGCCAGCTGAGCTGTTTAAAATTTAACATGTTGTAGGAAGTGTGCTTTAACATTAAACAGTGATGGCAGAACTAAAGCACTCACAAACACACCAGCAGCTACCATTGTGATATACATTTAAGCAGTGACATCCATTTTCACTGATCTTCTGTCCTGCATGACGCTAAACAAACCATGAACTCAATAGTTTGCTGAGAGAAGTTACACTCCCAGGGTTTAAATAGGATTAGCCATGGAAAACAAAAGTGTGAGATGTAGAGAGAGTGAGAGCCCAGACCAGACCCAAAGGGTGGTAGAGATAATGACAGGGTGGCCAGATCAAACAGTGCATAGAAAACAAGAAAATAAGTGCACAAATGCTGCATCCTGCGAGCCTGTACAGAATGCAATATGACAAACATGAATAAGAGGTAAAAAGGTGTATGGGTTATACAGCCTACTTCATTTAGACCCTACTATTAAATTTAAGAATAGCAGGGTAATCATTCAAGCAAATGATTGGCTCTTTATTTGAACCCAGACACCTTGTTTTTCTTATTGCGTACTAATCTAATTTTATATTTTAATGATGTAATTAAATTGGGATTTGAAACTGGTTTCCTGTGATCCTCCTCCAGTACGATTGATTTCTGCTGAACTGATGAACTGATGTTTTGCCTCCCAAGCACTCTAGGATGAGGATCATGAAAATGGCCACACTTGGACCAACTATCCTCCATTTTGTTTAGAATACACAAAGAGAGAGAATTTAATGGTCCCTTCTCTCTGATTATTCATTACACGTGCACCATAGCACATAGTAAATGTTTCTGAAGAATGCTTGGCCCAAGGTTGCTTTAAAACCTTCCCTCTCCTTCTCCACCCACGGCATCTCCTCATGAACAAACCATCTTTCCTTCTTGCCTTGGCTGTGATCTTCGTCTCCAACATGCTTGCTGTGGCCAGTTTTGCGGCTGTGCCTGCCTTAGGTTGTCCCAAAGTTCAAAGGTGGGATCTTACCCGTCTTTGACTAACCAGCCTCTCACTGGCCAATCAGCGGCAGCGCTCTGGTCCACGTGTCATGGGGTGGAGGGAGGAGGGTGCCAGCAATTTATAAAAGTTGAAGTACAAATGTACTTAAAGAGTGCATCATTTCCAGAGGTATGTTCTTTCCTTCTCTGCCAACTTACCCTTGGGAATTCTGGGAGGTCACATGTGTTAAGGCAGCTTCCTGTATCTTATTAACGTATAATATATTTCTTAATAAGGTTCAGATATGCTAAAATGTTTCCCTACTACAACATGCTGAGCAACATTCTGTACAAACCGCTACATGGACAACAGTGCAGAAAAGTGATTAAATGACAGGAAAAGCTGGCAAAAGCAAGAATGATGCAAAGCAGATGAGAGAAACACTATTAAGAGCCAACTGTTCATGTCGAATATTAACTCTTCATTTTATTTCACTGACATGCACATTGGTTGTGTTTCTGATACAGGCAGGCCTTAAAGACCACTAAAACTGAAACGGAAGAGTCTTCGGAATATTTCACAAGAAAAATGCAACATGGATGGCTTAATTTCATCCATTTCTAATCTGATATGAAAAGTTTTAACAGTAAAATTAATCAGCTGATTACTATTTTTCCTCATCTGCATGCCTTTAGTATACCAGCAGAAAAGTTATAAGAGAAGTAGACTAAGTTATTACACTTCAATTACATTTGTTTTTGTCCTTCCCTATAAAAATGTCCCTGGCTGACTTACAATGCAATGTAAATCTTGGATTATGAATCTGAATTATGTTCACCACAATAAATGTCTATTGGATTTATAATGATGGTATGTTTACACACTAGTTAAAGATCCACACACACACTTCCACAGTGGATGTGCAGAAACTTGGGATGCTGAAAAATGCACTTTGCATCGATTCTGTTAAGCAGACAATAAACCCTTGGAACCCTTTACTGTTTACTGTATGTTTGTTAATGTCTCATGGTGGGTGTATTAAAACACAGCAACCTCAAGGGACTCGTTCATACGTGTACATGCATTCACATGCGCGCACACAGCAGGTATGCAAGCTTGTTCTCATGCTTTGTGGAGTTCCAAAACACTTCATAGCATTGCCTCAACTGTAATACCGTTGGCATAAACTGTAATATTTTAAGAACAGTTTATCTTCAAAGGTGAATAACTGTTTGAAGAATCTCACCAAGCACATTAAAGTTCATATTTAGCTACAGAATAACTGCAAAGTTATTCTAAGGAAACTTCTCCCTTGAGTATGGAGGTCTGTTTGAGCCAAAACTCAATTATGTTTAAGGCGACTGCACGTTTGCAATGTATACATCAAGCGTCATGTATGTTTCTGGTCTAATGATCTGCAGAAGACTGACCTGACATAGACTGCCTGGTCCTTGAAGTGGTCGCACAAAGGATTCCCCTCCAACGAGAGATCCACCAGCTTCAGGCCCTTAAGTTTATCAAGCTCTCTCTCTGTCTTTAGCTACAAGACACACAAAGACAATGCTGCATGTTTGATCCTACAGTGGATTGTGGGACAAGGTATATACACCTGGAAGTCAAACTGTACCTCATTGTGTGAGAGATTGAGAATCTTTAGGTTTGGTACTTTGTTGACAATATCAGCCAAGTCATCCAGCCTGTATAACCTGTTGTTACTCAAGTTCAGACAAACCAGCTG
>JAZGTK010000719.1:1401-55066 GCA_036877625.1 Ambastaia sidthimunki
AGTTGTTTAATCAGTTGTTTAATCAGTTGTTTAATCAGTTTAATCAGTTGTTTAAACAGTTGAATCAGTTGTTTAATCAGTTTAATCAGTTGTTTAATCAGTTGAATCAGTTGTTTAATCAGTTGTTTAATCAGTTGTTTAATCAGTTTAATCAGTTGTTTAAACAGTTGAATCAGTTGTTTAATCAGTTTAATCAGTTGTTTAATCAGTTTAATCAGTTGTTTAATCAGTTGTTCAATCAGTTGTTTAATCAGTTTAATCAGTTGTTTAATCAGTTTAATCAGTTGTTTAATAGTTTAATCAGTTGTTTAATCAGTTGTTCAATCAGTTTAATCAGTTGTTTAATAGTTTAATCAGTTGTTTAATAGTTTAATCAGTTGTTTAATCAGTTGTTTAATCAGTTGTTTAATCAGTTGTTTAATCAGTTGTTTAATCAGTTGTTTAATCAGTTTAATCAGCTGTTTAATCAGTTTAATCAGTTGTTTAATCAGTTGTTTAATCAGTTGTTTAATCAGTTGTTTAATCAGTTGTTTAATCAGTTGTTTAATCAGTTTAATCAGTTGTTTAATCTGTTGTTCAATCAGTTGTTTAATCAGTTGTTTAATCAGTTTAATCAGTTGTTTAATCTGTTGTTCAATCAGTTGTTTAATCAGTTTAATCAGTTGTTTAATCAGTTTAATCTGTTGTTCAATCAGTTGTTTAATCAGTTGTTTAATTAGTTGTTTAATCAGTTGTTTAATCAGTTTAATCAGTTGTTTAAACAGTTGTTTAATCAGTTGTTTAATCAGTTTAATCAGTTGTTTAAACAGTTGTTTAATCAGTTTAATCAGTTGTTTAAACAGTTGTTTAATCAGTTGTTTAAACAGTTGTTTAATCAGTTTAATCAGTTGTTTAATCTGTTGTTCAATCAGTTGTTTAATCAGTTTAATCAGTTGTTTAATCAGTTGTTTAATTAGTTGTTTAATCAGTTGTTTAATCAGTTTAATCAGTTGTTTAAACAGTTGTTTAATCAGTTTAATCAGTTGTTTAATCAGTTTAATCAGTTGTTTAAACAGTTGTTTAATCAGGCTGATTTAACAGATTTGTTTAAGGGGAGCAACAAGGTTTCATGCATCCCAACCTAAATATTGTTTGATTCTATTACAGTATCACCAAACTAACTAATATTTGACCATCATTACTGAATATATTTCTAGAAGCAAACAGATTTGACTTATTGTCTTATTTAATTTATGGAAAGTTTATTATCAAAGCACATCTCTTGTAACTGAAATAGTCATTTTTTCCTCAATGACCCCTTTATTTTGGATCATCTGCATAAAGAAAAAGTTTCTCCAAACATGCTAATTTAAGATCATAAATATATACAGTATATATATTCCATGTTCCATGAACTCCACAAGTAATAATGAGCTACTTTGTCTTTGTCTCTCTGGCTTCTATTTTCAAGATTTGACTGTGTTCATTTTCATAATTTTGTGCAGTTATACCAAGTCAATCGCAATTTTGTGATATTTTGAGATTAGGAGCCATTGCCTACATACATGTATACATCCTCATTTCATGTGTACATTACATAAAGAGCCTTGTAATGTTTCTGGAAATGGGCCTGAAATCAGCATAAAACTTTGATGATAGTTTATTGACTTTTCTGAGAAAAGGCTGGATCAGTTTGATGCTTGTGTGAGTCTAGACTAAAGACTTGCTCAGTTAGCCAGTCATACAATTTCCAGCTGTCAAGCTTTTAGTTTTGCTATTAGATCTTTTGATTAGGTGTTGTATTGATGTCAAAATGATAATTCAATGTAACAGTATTTTTACTGGTACTGTCTGCTGGTACTCAGTGAGGCTTAACATGCTGGGATTGTTTGGACAATCTTCATTTCTTACTCAAGTAGATGTTAACATTGTAGTTCCCTTTCGAGGAAAAGTTGACGCTGTGTCAGGAAGCAGCCGGGTCTGAACACGTGTGATGTACAGATACAGCCCCATGTTTGTTTCGATATGTTTTCATTCAAATCATTTGTGCATTATTTGAGAATGGCCAGGTTAAGCTTTTAATATCTTGTCTAGAGTGTGTCTAGATGCTACATACTGAATTTTACACTCTAGAAAGTTTTTCATCAAATATTCAGAAATGAATAGAATGAACAGAAATGCCTCTGCACTTTATTCTCAGAGAAAACTCTGATACTCCTTCACATTTCTGACAAAATCATCAACTGGTTTTTCTGTATCAGGGATTTTCTGTTGCACTTCTCAGGGATGGATGGAAAGGTTTATTTTTCTGAAATGGCATCAGATCACAGAGGAAACTAAAAGCAACATTTAGAGAGAAGAGAGAGAGTGCAGGAGATACAGAATATATCTGTTCACTATTATATCTATCTGTTCACAATCTATCTGTTCACTATTATATCTATCTGTTCACTATTGTATCTATCTGTTCACTATTATATCTATCTGTTCACTATTATATCTATCTGTTCACTATTGTATCTATCTGTTCACTATTGTATCTATCTGTTCACTATTGTAACAATACGCGGACACACAGATGAGGAATAACAATGGTGAGTTTATTGGTATAATGTGGGAGTGTTGACAGGAGGAACTGAACAGGTGAGTGACGATGACTTTCTTTTCGTTGGACGGCAAAGGATGATGAATTGTTCTTTCTTTTTGTAGGATGGCTGTTCACTATTATATCTGTTCACTATTTAGATCTACAAGAAAACATAAACTTTAAATTATATTTAAAAAAATTTTTATGTTTAAAATAGTTTAAAGGAAGAATGAGTGTAAATAAAGATACATATATTAATGTACATTTAACCTATAGCTTTGCTATACCGTTAGAACTGGGGATTAAACAGAACCACATTGAAGTGTGTTGACATTCACAGACTCTATATGATGTGACAACATGCCCTGCTGCTTGATGTTGTCCCAAAGTTCAGTGTGTGCTCAGTGTATATTTATCCTGGATAGAATGATGGAAATGTTTAATACATTTATTATTTAAGGTAAAAATTTTAAAGGGGTCATGACATGTTTTTCTTATTTTATTGTGTTCCCTGAGGTGTGATTATACTATTACTGATTTCTTTGGCCCCAAAACATTACAAATTAGGTAATTTATGCCCGTTTACTAGCCTGTTTGTAGTCCTGTGATTAAAAGTCACGTATATTTCAAGCTAGCTTGAAACTAGAAGAATGTATTAATGATGCCAAAACCTCTTATATGTCAAAAGATCAGGGGACATTTGATTCCTCTTTAAGATAAGTGTAACCCTTTAAAAGTGTAAAATTTATAAACAAAAACATTTCTGAGAAATGTTCACTGAAGTAAAAAGTGTGACAACTTGCCTTGATCTTTCCTATGTGTTATTATTCTAAAATCATAATGTTATCTTTCAAGAGTTGCACTGTCTTTATTTAGTAAATAAGAAGCTGTAATTTTTAAGCACAATGTAACATATTGCAGGTAATGTGCATAGTGACATAATGACACTAGGTGGCAGTATTGAACATGTTCTGGGATTTGTGCTGTATAGCTGGGCAGTTCAGTGTAATACAATTGCTGAATTACAAACACACATGAATGATTAGTATGTTTATTCCTGACATTTTACAATACAGCTACTTAAACATACAACAGAGTATAAAGAAAACATTTAATGAGGCCATTTAATTAAACATGATCACATTCAACATTCTTCTCATTTAAATGGCAGCTGTCCTCTCGGTTGTGGTCATGACCAAATCCAGACAGGAAGAAAGAAAATGTGTATTTAGGACTAAACAAAATCCGGTTAATTGATTTCTGGAGACATCCTAAACACCGACTTCACCTCAAATGAACAACCATACGAGATTCAAACAAGGCAAGACAATTTTATTTATAAAGCACATACACAAAAGAGCTTTACATAGAAATAATTTACAAAGAAGATATTTAAGAATTTAAAATAACAATAAAAATGAAAAAAAAAAAAAGATTTTAAAATAGTTATTACAAAGAATAAAAAGTGAAATAAAAATGCAGACTGTAATGTTTTTGGATTCTGGATTTAAAAGTGGCTTCTGTCGGAGCACATCTCTCCAGTTACAGCTGAACAAAGACAACTGAAACCCACCACAATGTTGTGTCAGTTGGGGGGGTTTCTCTGTCAGGATGGCTGCGTTTGTTGGCAAGACATGTTAAAGTCATCAGGGAGACATATGGAAAATTGTTTTGACTCTTACCCCACCCAGACTGTCTGTTCACACAGCCTCTGTACTGTACACCTCACGCTGCTCTGCTTCCGTCTGTTAGCATTATTGATGTTTTTCACACGCAGCAAACATTCTGTTTAAAGCAGCTGCCACATGTAATGAGACAAGAATTAAAAAAACAAACAGAAAGAAGAAATCAGAGATTGGGAAACTGCTTGACACCCCAGAGCCACATAAAATCAGAGCTTATGATGCCCCACCCCAGATCTTGCCCCAGGGCAGCACAAGATGAATTCTGCTATACCTCATTCTGTCCGTCTGCACAGACGATGACATATTTATGTCCCTGAACACTTCTGAACAGGATTAAATTACAGAGTTAATCCTGAGAGTAATAACATTTAAAAATGTGTTTGTTAGAATGCTGTTTTAAAACAATTTTAACAGTGTATACTTAAAGGTGAAGAGTATCATTTTTTGCACCACTAACAGTTTTTTTTAATTGCTTTCTATTTGTCTGTAAAGAAACAGTAAGTGTTGCCTGTCTTAGTAAACTTGTCTGGACACACAGGTAGTCCCGGCACTAATGTGAATGTGGGGTTATTCAAACAAACAGAACAAAGTTTTGAAAGCACCACAGAGGAACTGTGTTTACATTCTTTGGAAAGTCAATCTACTGATGTCTTGCACATTGAACAGCTTTACAAAACTGATTTTTACAAATCAACTTTAAGGTTGAATTGTATTAAACTGTTACTTCACAGCGGCAGTTAACAGAAGTTGTCTGATGAAGTCGTGGCCCTAAAGCGAGTTCTGTCCCTGTTATGCAAATAATTAAGGACAGAATTCAAGCAGCCACTGAACACGTCTCCCGTCCAATTAGTTAAATCAGAAGCAGGTGGGTCCCCAGCAGGACACGGTTGCTCTGTTACTCTGTTATTCTGTTACTCTGTTATTCTGTTACTCTGTGGTTATTCATAGGTTAATGTGTGCACTCATGAATGGCATGTGGAGGTATAGAAAGATCAGCAGTGGAAATATAGCTGGAGACCCTGTTGCTTGATGATGTCATAGCACCCGTGTTTAACCAGTCTGGGCATATGCTGAGCTATCTGTGGCTTATGGGAAAATGAATTCATGTGGGAAAATGAAACAGGTCTGTCTGAACTGAGGTTGATATGAAACCTGCATCCAGTAGCAGAACACACAAGGCTGATGAATAGCTGGGATGTTAAAATAAATCCCTGTTTGCTGGTATTATAATGATGTATGTGTTGGCAGCTAATAAAACTTCCATAACTCTGAAATGATGATAAAGGGAAAAGTGTGAAAATAAATTCCTCCAGCAGACAGTCAAAGCACAAATTCCTTCCTCTGCCTCTCACGTCCTGTCCAGCTTCTTCACGGACCGCTGCGTCTCTCTGAGACTGACAGAACTGAACTACTATCAAAATATTGCCTGTCCCAATCTGAAGAGTTTTGCAGGAGGGATGAGGAGCGATGCTGTTGGTATGAATTTTCCATTGCGGAGAGCTCATCAGTTCTTTCTGCATAGCACAACTTACTTAAAATACACTGAGAGATTTCCTGTTTTCTGTCTTGTTTGACCCAAGAGTGATCTTACTGGAATCAGTATAGAGAATGTTATTTAAGTCATATATTGTATTTTTACTATTAAGTAATAAAGTTATCGGCGTCTCTGTGACACATTTAAAGCCTATTAAACGCTACTCTAAATATCCCAGTACTAACCAACCATGACATTTAGAGAAACTATAAATGTCTTTTAGTGGTTTATGTGCTTAATATTTATAGCATTTCAGATATGTGGCTATTTGATGTCTTCCTAATAGACTCATGTCACGACTATTATTAATGGACTACGAGAATGAAAAACAAGCAAACACTGATAAAGTACCATGACAGTCATTCATGCGACTTGTGAACCAAATAGCAAGTCTCTAAAGTCATACAGTACAGTTGTACATAGAGATAAACAGATTCAATCAGCTTTCACAAGCCACACAAGAACCAATCAGACAAAAGCAATAATTCAACTTGTGTTAAAAAATGTTGTGCAAAAGTTCTAGTCTGACTGAACTCAGATTAGTTGTGTGTTTGTGAAATCAAGCTCACAGATCTGTGTAATGACATCATCCAGCCTGCCTTCATCTAACATGTTGAAACACAGAGATGAAATGTTTGACTATCTATTGTGTCTGTAGACATGGACAGAGAGATTAAGCTTGTGGCCTAAAGGAAATCCACACTGAAACCGAATATATTTATTGATTGACTCATTGTGCTTCTTGTAAGTGTTTGAATTTACACCTCAAACTTGTATTGCTGAAGTGATGCTGGTTTCTTATTTAAAATGGAAGTGAAGGTGATACTGCTGGTCTGCACACAACCCAGCAGGAGATGATGTCTCTATTGTCCATCTCTTGAGTCTCCTGAAACATCAGACCGGAACACAATGCTGAATGCTTTTGATTCACACACAGTAAATCTCTGTGTGGTTTAACCGCAGACGTTTACAGATGCTTGAGAGAGATTAGAGATGAGCTCATCATTTATGCTCTCTGTACTACCATTTTAAATCCTGATTCACATGAGCTGTGAGGTCTGTTCACAGCAACATCTGTGTTTAATAAGAGTGAGGGAGTTTCGGGATGACACAGCTGTGGTCGTATAAATGGGAGCCTTGATAATCATTTAAAGGGAAATTTAAATGATTTGCTTTGTATTACCCGAGACGGAATGGGTGATATATAATCATTCCATCTGTTATAGTGCAACACAAGGAATATTTAGACATTGGAAAAACAGAAAAGCGTGAAGTGTGTTGCACTAAAAGATCCTGATGGGAATGAAATTGTGAATCTCTGAGGTGACAGCACACAAACTGTTTGCTGCATTCTGTAACATTCACCTAAAAACAAAACTTCCTCATGGAAGAAGAAAGTTGTCATTTAATACTGTCACAATGACTCTTATCACGCTGGAATGTGAAGTATGTATGAAGAATGATGAATGATGTGTGATTGTACGCCTGTCCATTACTGTAGAAACATTGACATTTCAATCCTCTAAACATGACACTGAACATAATGATTTGTTTTTGGTTTCTATATGTTAGCTAATGAAAGAGCCAGTGAAACAGACCAGAGGGCTGCTTATGACATCTAAGCTGAACAACACAATGGCTGAACAGCTATGACACTGATTTGTTAGAAAGATAAAATTTAAAACACACAGTTTCACAAAACTTCTCCTTTACTCTAGAATATGATTGTGCTTGTGCTTGCATGATTTAAATCAACGAAACCAATGATGGCATCTCTCTCTCTCTCTCTCTCTCTCTCTCTCGCACACACTTTCTCTCTCCTTTCTTTCTTTATCTCAGAGGAATACAACAAACCAGGACTTTTCCTTTAGAAATGTTGGAATTTCCTTTAAATGAGCAGCTTTAAACATCTGATCTGCTCGAGTACTGTCAGAATACAAAAACTGTTTCAAAACCATCTGAATGACATACATACATGCCTGTGTAGAGAAAAACTTTATTTACATCAGTGAACTAATAACCTCTACCTAATGTTTCAGCCCAATTCTCCAACTACTGTACACCAGCCGGTGAATGAAGGGTTATTATAAAAGACAAGATGCATCAAGCAGACGATTCCATTAAATATATCTAAACCCATTATTTTGTCTAGACAGCCAATGATATACCAAACTAACCACATGAGTCTATGAGTTATCAGCTGCAGGACACTTCTTTCCAGAACAAGCCCTGACACATGAGCTGGGGTTGAGAGCAGAGATGATGGGGACTGAGTCATGGAAAAATCGCCAGCTGGGTAATTAGTTTAGTGAAAAATAGAACAGAATCTTCGAAACACACCAAATGAGGATCTTGTTGTTGAGTTAGTAACTTCTCAACAAAAAATGATAAATGATGCTGGAGCTTTTCTCAGAATTAACTCTTCTGAGTCATCTTTGCAATGAAGTTTAACCAGCTAGTATCATAGTAAATATTGGTAGATCTATGAATTCAGTTTTCCTCAAGTTCAAACTGGTTTCCTAGAAGAGTAACTAAGTGCAGTTCATTAAATTAACTATAGACATTGTATGAGTCACAAAAACGATTAAATCTGATTGTTATTGTAAAAACTCGAAGTCAGAAAGTGTTATGTCCCCCTGTGAACTGTCATTTTGGTTTCCCCCATGTCTTTGTCCATATTTGGTTTTCCTGTTCCTGTTAAGTTTAATCACCTTCACCTGTCTGTTTAATTAGAATGCTATTTAAGTTGGTTTCTGTCTAGTGTTTCTTGTCCGTTGTTAGTTTGTGATGTTGAGTTGGGGGTTCTATGGTCCTCATATGCTTCCTCATTGTTCCCTGTATCCAGTTGGATATTTTCTATTAAACATTCTTAGCTGGATACCTACGTTGTGTTTGCTCCTCGCTCCGGAAACCCACATGCACGTAACGGAAAGAGCAAATATTCAAAAACGAGTTCTTGTTTTTTTTACATTTTCAATTTTAAAAAGAAATAAAAATGATGTATGATTTGTTGGAATCAAATACGTTTTTATGGATTATTAAAACAAAGGAAAGATTTAGGAAGGTACACTGCTCAGAAAACATGCGAATAAATTTTAACAGCTATTTAGAGCATTGGGATCAATAGATGAGGGCCTAATGAACTTCCAATTAGACCAAATTGACATTTTTCACTTGTTTTGCCTGTAGCTTGTAATTAGCCTGTGCACATTCAGACTTATTTTGCCAGCATGGGTCACATTTTAGTTTGGTATTCATGAAGCAACATAGTGACATTCATTTATGCTGTGGTTGTCTAATAAAGTTTGGAGACATTGGACATTTGGAGAGAGTGTATGCTTTGGCAATGTTTCTGAATTGGAAACAGTTTGAGATGGCCAAGTATGAGCTGCACAATTATAATTTAAATCTGACAATTTTAGCTGTTGCTAAATGCAAACAAGTAATTGTGATGTCATTGTTATGCTCAAGTAACAAAAGGCTTTTAGCAAATCATCACATAATCAGGTTTATTTTAAGTTCAAACATGAGTTTGTGCCACATGTTGGATGTGAAGAATTATTAAAACAGCATATTTTGCATTCATTTTTCGGGCCATTGATTATGTTTTAGAATTTAATTGTGGCAACATTCAAAGTATGATATGCTAAAAGTATTCAATTTAATTTTATTTGTATAGCATTTCTTACAATGTTCCAAAGCAGCTTTACATACAATGAAAATAAAAACACAGAAAACAGGACAATTATAAAACGTACAACATGGAATACTGGTTTCTGGTATTTATTATAAGCTGTATATTAGTAAAACTAATTAGGGATAATTAAATTGTACTTGGTTTAGGAATATAGAGTTGACTGAACTGATGATAACTACAACACATTTGAACCATTTGAATAAATGGGTGTACATTACAAATATCTGTAATTGTGTGTGTGGAGGCTTGCACCTCTCTCAGTGGATTATGAGAGGGTCACATATTCAGACTGTATGTACTTCTGAAATGATGCAACATTTAGTCAAATAACATGATAGATGACAGATATCATATTAAACAAGATGTGCTGCTCCACTTACATGAAAATGATGTTTAGAAAGAAGATTTAATAGAACAGCAGTATAAGAGTTTTACAATAATACCATCAAATAGCTGAACACTGCTTAATGAAAGAGAATGAGAGAACAATAGAACTAGTGAAATAAGAGAGTCTTTAGAACTGTAGTTAGATTTTTATGCTAAAAGCATTATTAACAATTTACAAAATCCTAAGAAAAGGTAAATGTCAGCAGCTCCCAGTAAGCAAACCAACAGGGTGACAGTGGCAAGGAACCAAAACTCCAATGATGTACAGATGGAGAAAAAACTTGGGAGATCCCAGGCTCAACCGGGAGGGCCAGTTCTCTTTTGGCATGTTTAAGCTGCAATTCGTAACTTTTTTGGTTGGTTAAAACCAGAGAGGTTATAATACATTTATTCATTTGGCAGACGCTTTTATCCAAAGAGACTTAAAGTGAATTCTACAGTGAATAATACTGATTCATAATTTTATATTGATTTAAATTGATTTTTAAACTAGAAAAACAGTCAGGCACTGAAATGGCAGAAAATGGCGACAGAAGCATAATGTTACTAACTGAAGCTGTAACCTCACTGTTCTGAGCCAGTACAGCTGTTCTTATGGGAAATGTCCCTGTTCTGGTGCACCTAGTTAATGTAGTCTGTTTATCCCTTAAGGGATTATTATTCATAGGCCTATGTGTACGCTAAATTAAAGAGATAGGTCTTTAATCTAGATTTTAACTGACATGTCACCAACATTTACACCACAGGACACTATTAAATCTGACAGAGTTTAAAATATTTGAAAGCCAAGATAGAATCTTTGAAAGATAGAGTTATTGAAAACCAACCCCAAAACATCTTTTTCATTATTCACATGGATGTTAAAATCACCAACAATTAAGACTTGATCTGTAGCCAATACTACTGATAAAAAGTCATTTCAAAGTTCTTTAATTTAATCTGTGTGGTAACCTGGTGGCCTGTATACAGTAGCCAGTAGAAATGACAAACTAAATTGATCATTAACACCAGATAAAGTTATATTGATATAAGTTGATTGATATTTAACATATAAGTTACACTGAGCACCATTACTTGAAAGAAGAGCTTTGGATATCTTTAAATATATTCCTAGAACATGCAGCAGGAATAGACTTGTTTAAAGTGATGTAATCATTTCATTTCAGCCATGTTTCTGTCAAACTGAGCACATCTAGGTTATGATTTGTGATCACATCATTAATAAAAAGTGCTTTTGTCAAAAGAGAAAAAAAACAAGCCTTATTAATTGTTTGCCTGTATTATGTATTATTTGTATTAGTTTAACATTGATTACAATGCTGTTGAGTTATTTACAGAGTTTGTTGTATTTTATCAGTCCGGGCGACAGTCTCAATATTCTGATTTTTAGGTGATTCTGTGTGTTGTATATTATGTGTCTTCTGTGACGTGTGACAGCTAGCAGATGATTGGTTAAGCCAGTCTGTCTGCTTACTGATCTGGGCCCAAGTTAATCAGGTACTTATAGTAACAGCAAGACTATGTGCCAGATTTCTACATATAGTACACATGCACACTCTTACAACTACAGATGAACAAGTTTAGAATCTTCAGTTCAACCTGATCTGCAGATGTTTGGACTGAGTGACTAGAGATAACCCACAGTACCACAGAAACTCTGCATATAACCCAGTCAAAATAACCCAGTCATAGACCTGACATGCTAAAACAATGTAAAAATTTAAGACAGGTGTTTGGTAAAATATGTTATATAACATTAAAAAACTATTACTGTTACTGCAAAAACGTTTCTAATAACTTTGAGTGAACTTTAGTCAATGTTCTGAGAATGTTCCCTGTTAGCTAGACAGTTGGTTAAACATCAGTGTTAAATAGCTTAGAGGAAATGTTTGTCTAAATACTTTTAAGAGGCACTGTATTATTACATACAGTAATGTGAATGATTTTAGTGTTCATTTACAACAGCAGGTTATCTCACAGAGCACCACTGCTCTTAAATGATGGGAGTTTGCTGTTGAATCTGTTTTGGTCTCTGTTTCTCTGTTACAGCTGCATAACGTGTCTAATCCATTTTAAGAAAATGTTCAGTATGAAGTGGCTGCAAATGAGCTCACCTCACTTTGCCAGTTAACTTTAAGTGGAGTAACGTGTGCTTCTGTTCTGGGTTACATAACAGTCTTGGAATGTTCATGTTGCTGACAGCTGTTTTCAGCCCTGTTAACTGCTCCAGCATGAGTGAACGTGCTGCCATCACAATGTTGAGTCCTGCAGTGATTATCTGGTAATCTCAGCCAGCTATGGGCTTTTCCACTCCGGCTCCGAGCTTCCCAAACACTTTCCCTGTTCATTAGCCGGCGAGCCGATGTCGTCAGCCACAACAATGGTGAGAAGTGTTGAGTCAGCAGTGCCTAAATCTCCCCTGATTCACTGAATTTATGAGCTGCTGAGAGAGATTTCTCAGAACATGTTAAACTCTGTTCACACAAACACACATGTATTCTGTAGAGTTCTGAGCTGTGACCCATTCTTGTGTGAAAATAATTAGGGCATGAATTTTGTTTTATATATAACGCTAAGCATAGAGCAAATCAACATTCAGATTTGATTTGTGGTGTTTGCTAGGACAAGTATTGCAATGACTGTAATTGCTAGAGACAAAGTTGTTCAGAATTAGGAAATCCAGCAATATATCAATATTTTGTCTGTTTGTCGACTGTTGCATGATAAGCAACATTAACCCACCCAAAAAACAAGACAAGGTCCCCCTGTGGCAGATTTCTTTCAAAATCCTTACAGATCATAGGAGTTATGAGTCAAACATTCCAACTGAGTTTTGTTCTGATCGTCCTTCTTTAACCTTGTCTAACAGGTGCTCAAACTTCACTGGCCAATCGGACAAAAACCTTGGACTAGTAGGTTTTGCGAATAAATCAGAATGGCAGGAAAATTTTCATGGCAGAAATGAGAAATATATTTAGTTTGACTTAAGACAATTAATATAACAATAATTGTATTTACATAATTATTAACAATGATAATAATAATAAATATAGCTGCAGTGATTATGTAGCTTTAAAACAGTTGCATGCAGATAAAGAGTTTAGGGTAAGAGTTTAGTTTAGTTAATTATTTTGCAGGTGTCTTGAAAGCCTGCTAAATAACTTTTTTATAAGTTACATCACTAGAAATGTCTTATTTTCAATGTTTGCAACTGTCATAGCTCCATCCATTGCCTGGTCAACACAAAAGTTTGTGTTCAACATTCATGCATGTTCTGAAAGTAGCTTTTAAATAACATTACTTTTAAAAGCAGCCTCTTAGATTGAATGATTTCATTGTTCATGGTTTGTGTTCATGAAGGTTTCTGGTTAAGAAAGACACTCTCCGTCACTCTGAAACAGTGGAAAGGTTTTCTGACCTTCACCTCAGAAAGCTAGTTTTGACAACATGCGTAAAAGACGACATCATAAAGATGTTTAACTGATATATCGACAGGAAGAGTCCTTTATATCTCAGAAGTTCTCTTTTCAAAAATAAAGAAAACTTCAATTGTCAAATTATTGAGACAACTTTGAGATGTCCTCTAAAAGTCTAGAGGAGACACATGTGGATCTCTTCCCCTGGAGAAACATCTAAACAGCAGGAGGCTTAAGCATATGTCTCTATTTCATCTCCATTTAATCACACTGCTATTAAGGAGAAGCAGTTGATTTTAAAGAGATCTTTATTTTTCTTTCCCATGGCCACAAACATCATATAGAAAACACAACATACGCAAGAACTTATATTCTTTGCCACTAAGTGTCAGTGTAGGTCTGACAGTAGTTGTGTGTGGACGTTGCACCGTTTACACTGATCACATGATGAACCTTTTAAAATGTGTCTCCTCTGAATGTCCTCCTCCTTTATCTGTCTTTTAATTCCCTGCATCCCCAGACACACAGATATGCATGAATGTGGCAGATGGTTTACCAGGGTGGGGGGTTGTGGTTTCTTTCACTTATTCCCAGAAAATGGAAGGTTTGTTTCTTGACAAAAGAGGCTCTGCTCAGTTTGTAAAGGTCTAAACATGTTGCTCATGGTCTGTGCTGACTCATACATACAATACATCAAATGACACATATTATAATTCATTTTTATAGCATGCGTCTATATTGTGGGTGGCACAATATGCTTGTTTTCACACAAGGAGACACCAAATGCCCTTAATAGACTTCACAAAAGAACATTTTACTTTACTACTCTTTCAGTTTGTTGGTTGTTTCATGAGATCTCTCATTGGTCTTTATTCAGTTACCAGAGCTGAAATTACAGTGAGAAAAAACAGTTTATGCAGAAGAGTTTCATACCTTCAGAAATCAGGATTGGTGTTTGCTCTTGCAAACGCTGTCATGATTCTAGAGGGGAGCAGGTGTATGTCAGTGGGTTGTTATTTGCTTTCTAAGATGTTCTGAGTGGCTGTAAGATGGTCCAAGTCAGACGACCTTCAGGTCTCCAGGTGTGATATTCTGGTTTCTATGACTCAGATCCATTTTCAAAGAGTAAAAGAACACATCCACTGACTTAAGGTGTCATTTATGTTCATAACACAAACATTAGAGTTATTACTAATTTAAGAGTTATTGGTTTATTCAAAGATTAAATATTGATTTATGATTAAATATTGATTTATGATTAAATATTGATTTATTTATTTAGATCAGTATCTCTAATCAGCACAGAACAGCTTATGAATGTCTCTGTTTTGCTGATATAACTTTATACATAAAACTGACAAGTAATTTTTCAAATGCTGAACTGAAGGCATTGATTTCCAAGGCACTCATTAGCATATGGACTTTCTCTAAGAGCAGATGGAAAGTCAAGTTTGAGCTTCCCAGTCCTCATATTGTACGCATCATATCCTCTCCTAGATGGGAACTTATTTTCTTTGACAGATATACAGCTATACAACAGTTGAGAATGCCAGTGATGTCTGTTTTTAGGGACTAAAATTACACATTTGTGTTGTAGCTGCTCCAAAGTCTTGTGCTGCACTGTTACAATTCATAGAGAAATAATGACAGTTTGCTTGTAGACAGATCAATTACAAACATCCTTAATTGTAGAAAATGTTGGCTGAAAACATGGCTGCTTCCCTCAACATGACTCCCTGTTTTGGCAAAGGCAGCTTCCCGTGTCCCCTGAACTTTCCTGCACTTTCATCGGCACCTCCTCTTCTGGTCCTGAACCACATAATCTCTGTCCTGGTCCTCAGCTCCACCCGGGCCTGCAGTTCGTCCAGCATCCCTGTGATCCCCGGCTCCCACTCCAGTCCCATCATGCCCAGCTCCTGTGTTTCCTTACCCTGCTGCTCCTCTTCCTCATGATGATGCCCCACCCAGAGAAATAATGACAGCATTTAAACATTCATCATTGCAGAAAATATTCAGAACATAAGCCTTTGTCAAGCCTTTAATACTAACATTAAAAAATGCCGTATGAGGCTTTCTTGAGTTCAGCCTAAACGTTCTGACTTTAGCGTGCAGTGAAAACTGTGTAACGTGTTATTTAGCTGTTTTTCCTCTTGTAACTGAAAGAGAAGAATCACGTGTAGCATCTGAAGTAAGCAGCTGTGAAACACAGGTTTGGGCAGTGACAGTTTTCTTCACTCAATTTGTCATATTATGAAACTTTCCGAACAGCAAGTCCTGTGTCACGAGGCATATTTGTGCACCGCTGTTTTTTCATCACATTCCAGTAAAAACAAGCTCCCCCATCAGCCAGCAGTGGATAAATGCTGTGAGTCAAGCGTTAGTAATGGCAGATTAGTAATATTTTATAAAGCTGTAGAATAAGAATTATTTTCACAGTCTCTGAATGGTCTGTTTAAAATATAATACCTTGATATGATGTTCTTTCCAGGTTTCATTCATAACAGCATGTCTAAGCCATTTGTTGACATTGTGCAGCCACGTGCCACTGAACCAAAGTCACTGTATAGCTTCAGTTTTCATTTAAAATGCATCTTTTGATGGTATAGTACAGCATGACATATAGATTAATTGTATATATTGGATATCTTAGATCACATGGTTATTAAAGTTTTACCAATACGTTTGAAGAGGACAGAATTCATTAAAGATATTCAGTGAATGGTGTTTTATGAGCAATGCATATTTTATATTACAAAAAAATACAAAGAACTATATTTGCTTGTTATCTTGCTTAGCTTATTTCTGTAACCAAATAAAACTGTAATTGAACTCATTAAGAATTATAGCTGGGACTATTGTCTTTTTTAAATGCTAAAATTACAGTAAATATTAACACTTTATTTAGGACGTATCATCTGATACCGATGATATGATCATTTTGATACAGATGGTACAGTACCCACTTTCAGTCAGCTCTCTGAACAATAAGTGTTTATTAATATTGATGTTGTTATACTTTGTGTTGTGTGATTATGATTATGTTATGAAGTCAGTAAAGGGGGAAACATCAATCAAAAAGATTCCTGTAGGAATTTACCTCAGGGTCTGAAGCATGAAGGATAAAGGCAGACAGTTTACAATCACTGCGTCTGCAGACTTTCCACACAATTTGCATAAGTGGATCCAACTGTTCCTACATTATTTAGTGTTTCTTTCTACTCTGCATTTGAAAGGCAATATATTAAATAATTACATGGCTACACCAATATAAGTATAGGCTTTAAAGGGATAGTTCACCCCAAAAATCTGTCATCATTTATTCACCCCCATGTAATTTGAAAACTATGTAATTTTATTTTCTGCATGGAAAACACGGGGATGATGTGAATAATGTCCAGATGCTGTTAAGCCTCAAAACACACAGTTAAAGTATCATATGATTCCACACTTATACAGTACAGCACATTTTAAAATTGCTGTATGCACCTAACACAATAACACTTTTTTCAGTTTCATGGACTACGTTTATCTTAACTAGTGATGTGTTTTAGCGTAATTCATGTGGAAGGAGGCAATACACATTCAATTCAAACTGTTTTTCACAATATGGCCCAAATAAAGTATTTAAAGACACCTTGGCTACAGAATGGGCTACATTGTGAATACAAGCGTTCATTACAAGCGGATGCAGTGTGTGTTTGCCATCACGTGCTATCTCACCATCTATGGTCTGTAAACGAGCGACGTCTGACTGTTCCCCCACAACGAGGTACCAGAACATTCCCTAAAACATTCATCTATTCCGTTCCCTCTTGGTGGAATGAGCTCCAAGCCTCTGCAACCCACCATAACCATAACATAACAACCCTCAAACAACCTAAAAATCTGTTTTACAGACACCTGACAATCTCTAATGCTTCAATGTTCTTACTAAATGTTCTTTCTTAAAAAACATAAAACCTTCTGTTCATCCTGTCTCTAGCATCAGAATGATGTATAAATGTAGTTTTGTAGATTTGGGTTGTTGGATAAAATGTTACATGCTCTCTCTCTCTTTGTAAATTGCTTTGGATAAAAGCATCTGATAAATAGATAGATGTAAATGGAAGTTCTTGAGCACTGGGTTCTGTGGGTTCTCTTGGCATTCAGAGCTGGCAGCAGAATAAATGAGAACATTGTGATTGTTTACATTACATTTAAATGAAGACAAAATGAACAAAGGTTTAATTAAAGTTTAAAGTTTGCCTGTTGGGCACATGATGAGAGTGAATAATAATATGCTTATGATCATTTTTGTGCAATAATTTGTTATTACTGTCACAGCATTATGTAACATTTAATAAATGACTGCCTAATGATTATCAGAATATGGGAGTAGATGGAACGCTGAAGAGATGATGAATGGTAAGTGTCAGATATGTCCAGGAACAGGCACTTATTTAACTTAACTTTGCTTAAAGTCAATGTGGAAGAGCTAGTCTTCTTCTCTGTCTCTGTCTGTAAACTGCATGCCATTAATTTAATGGATGAATTTAGTGGTACGGGCTGCAGAGATGTTTACACGTGAGCCGCAGTCCTCAGATTTCCTGCACTTCCTCTGTTGTGAACAGTCATTGTGGCCCCTGAATAAGGCAATTAACTGCAAGTTTTTCCAAAATTGCTTCAAGATGTACATCACAACGCTTATACCTGCAGCTCCTGAGGTTCTGTGTCTAGAGGTCTAGAGATGAGATACCAGATTTGTTTAACAAATGGTTACATTTAACATAAGTTTAATAGTGCAACACTGAAATATTTAGTAGTGTATAAATTGTAATTTGGTGCCAATTTACACCACAACTTGGCTCAGGCAGCATAAAGGCCCCAATAACAGTGAATTAAAAATCATGATATGACGATGACTCAAAACTCAAAAAGAAGTACTGGCCAATAAGACCTTCCACACCCAAATTTTGGTAGGATTAGGGAAATAAAGAACACTGTCATGCTGGAACTCCATGAAGGAGCCCTACAAGTGAAAGAAAGGGAAACATAATGACCTTTTTGGGCAGAAAGAGCAAATCAAAAGAGCAGATCTATGGAGTATTGCTGATGGAGAAAAGGGTCACTGGCTGCTTGCCTGGATGAGGGTGTCTGATGTTGAAATACTCCAAACAACAGGACACATCATTGATGATGTATGAGGTTATTAAGAACAATATGTATTTGAAGAAGGTAGTTTAAAGGTAGGTAATTAAGGGTTCATTTTAAAATAAGACATCTAGGTAATTGTGTGTATATCTAGTTTAAGTACCAGTTTAAGTTTAGGTTTAAGTACCAGCCCTAGGCACAGATTAAACTTTTTTAAGATTAACATTCACAGCACCTACCTTTCGAGGGAAGTGCATCTGGTTTGATGCTATGAAGAACACCTTTGGTGTGACCTGACTCTCATGTCTAATCATGCCTAATTAGCCCAGGGCAGTGCTTGATGCACATCAGGTGCTCCTGCACATATATCAGGGCACCTGAAAAGCATGCCATCATCTTTTATGTCTTCAGAAGCCGTTTGTCTGTTGTTCTTGTGTCAAAGCGCAAATGCACCATGCTGCAAAAAACGTTCTGACAACTGAGGACACACAGGAACTGTGGCCTGGGTGAAGAAAATGCAGGCTTAGTTCTCAAGTGAGTGCACATATTGCGAGGACTCACTGAAGAAGCTCCACTCCTTCCTGGCTGTTTGCTTGGTTGGATGCCCCACAGATCCCCCACTTACTTTGTGGTGTTTGCAGGTGAACTTTGTGGAGGAGTTTAAGAAGAGCATTGTTCTTTCTTGCTCCACCGCTGAGGAGGAGCATGGTCCACAGGGCTAGGGGCAGTT
This sequence comes from Ambastaia sidthimunki, assembly GCA_036877625.1. Classification (NCBI taxonomy): domain Eukaryota; kingdom Metazoa; phylum Chordata; class Actinopteri; order Cypriniformes; family Botiidae; genus Ambastaia; species Ambastaia sidthimunki. The sequence goes on from JAZGTK010000719.1 coordinate 20,547, forward strand.
CTCACCAACTTTCTCAGATGTCTTGGACTGCCCACAAGCCAGAAGATGCAGGATATGGCTAAAGCAGGCGAGAGCATGGGTGAGCCCCTTTCAGCCTCCCTGCCCCGCATTTGAAGACGTCATGCAGGGCTGGAGGTCACTGTTTTAATGGTCATGTTACAAAAGAGATTAGATTTTGTCTGCCTGCACAAGAAGCTGAAGAACACTCAGTGTTGGCTCAACAACCAATTTCTTGCTGGTCATAGTTGCCAACCTCCCATGTGTCTGTGGAGAGATCATGGAAGAAGCCATACTCGTCTCATTTCTTCACACCAAACAAACATTTGCTGCCATAGGTCATTCTGTGGTAGTGATGGTAGCCACAGAGAGACGTGGATGAGTCTGGCTGATATCAGGGAGAAGAAAATTTTTCCAGCATTTAATGGCTCCCCTTGGAAGGTGGGCCCTAATGGTTGAGTTAAGACCTCATTCCAATATGGATGCTCTTCTCCCCTGAGCTCTCCTGAGGGAAGTGTCTCCTGCAGTGTGATGATCAGCCTATCATTAATAAACACAGAAGACCTGGGACCTCTTTGAATACCTCTTTGGGTGCTTAGTGGGAGCTTCTGCCCTCATGGCAATTTATATGTTTTTTATATGGTTGTAGCCAGCATTTTTAAGTATGGCTCCCACAGACTGGCACAGCTGCACCCTCCCCCTGAGGTGGGGGGGTGAGACAGGGTCCTTAGCCTCAGCTCTATTTTTGATCCTGTAGATGTGTGCGGAGTAACACCCTTATTGCTATTGTGCTACTCCTAGAGCTCAGCCTGGCCTTTAGACAGCTGGCCCAGTGGCATGCTTGGATGGTGTGTTGACACTAGCCGATGTTTTAATGGCACATTGAACACCTCCTTGTGTATATAATGTAAAACTATTTTAGCAGGCCTCTGTGTTCAGGCGATGGTGTGTGCTGAGGAACACCATCTCTTAAAAGATCCTCAACTCTCCCTAGAGCTTGGTCAAAGAATGATGCATGAGATGCCGGAGCCAACGATTTACTAGCTCCCCTCGAATGTCAGTCCTCAGAGTTAAGTGTGCCTGGCACCTTCACTACAGAGGATCCCCTGCTGCTTTGGCAACAGCCTGCCAAGGGTATTGCTTGCGATAAGCCAACTATCTGAAAGGCAGTGTCTGGCTTATGAGCCGTTATTGCCAAGCCTTTGTGCATCTGAGCCAGTGGCGTGTGTCATTGGCATGCCAACACTGGCACGGGTGACTGGAGTTCAAGTCCCATGCCGAACATCTCCTTGTGTGTCTAGTGTGCTCTTTAAAAGGTCTTTGCCCTTGGGCAGAGGTCCAAAAGGATATTTTTATTAACCACAGTGTGCAAGTAGGGTGTTATTGCGTAATGCCTATGGTGATTGTGGTTCAACATGGATCACGTGGCACACATTCCCCTTGGCATGGTACAGTTGGTATTGCCTTCCCCATAGCATCAAACCAGATGTGCCGTCGAGTTCCATTGAGTCTCCCTGTTATGTATGTAACCTTGGTTCTCTGAGAAAGAAAACAAGACACTGCATCATATTGTCATGCCTCATGGGAGCCGGTCTACAGCTGTCCGTCAGACAGAAACGTTGATGACACTCTACAGGTGCCCTAATATATTCACACATGCACCCGATGCACATTAAGTGCTGCTGTGGTGATTAGACATGATTCAAACACCGGTCACACTAAAGACGTTCCCCTTCGAACCAGACACAGTGTCTCATTCCCTTCCTCTGGGAACCAATGCTGCATAGGTAACCAAGAAAATGTGCAGATTAAACATGAAAGACGACTTCATTGAAACACTATAATAAAGTTAAATGAACAAGCATTGTTTTGCTGGTAGAGAAACCATTAATAGGAATTAATAATCAATAATGATCCCTGTTATTGAGCACATGAAATTGTGAAGGTACAACTTGGACATTGTTTTGCTGGTTGAAAAGAGAAGGCAGTATGTGTTAGAGAGAGTGACTGAGAGATTGTGAGAGAGAAAGAGAGAGAGCATGACTGAGCATGTGTGCTAATACATATATTGAACTAATACATAAGTTCATATTTTTGGTCTCTTTGAATACCTCTGCTTCAATTAGATTCAAGAACCAGTTTCGAGGACAGGAACTATGTGCATAAGTAAATTTACTGTATGACAACATTCACGTATATATTATTACAATAAAATATATTATACCAAAGTCTAAAATCTGCAAATGATGGCTGCCAGAAATCTTATTTCTTGGCTTCAAAACCTCTGCAAAATGCAAACCAAACTTGCTTGATTACAACAGTTTATCAGAGCACAAGAGCATCCTAAACGCAGCTGAAAGTAATCATAGGCTTATTCATCAGTTCAATTTTCATTATAATCTTAAGAAACTCCAGGTGCAGAAAGGTGCTCCAAATATCAAAGCATAAGCTTTACAAACCCAATCATTAATATTACTGCTTATGTAACATTTTATTTGAGGATGAAATTCAATTTATTTTTTAAAGACAGGATATCAGGAGAACCAGAAGATTTCCTGGTGGGCTGATTTCCTGGCCAGCTGAATTGTTGAATAAAGGGGATAAAGGAATTTCTAGAAATTAATCATAAAAACATTTTAATCTCCTTAGACTATAAACCATCTTTTTTTTTTCTCTGTAACTGCAGCATCTCTGTCAAGTCATTGTGTGGCCCACAAACAAGCTGTTCACTAATATTTTAATAGGGCAGCACAATACTGAAATAAAAAAATCTGCCCATTCAGTCTTCATAATTAATGATAACCAGACTTTGGCTTGCTGTACTTGAAGCAGACTCGAACCCAAGCTCCACCCTCTTAAACAGAGTGAATGAATGAGTGAAGGAATCTGTTGTCTACTATCACAGCAGTACGAGACAATGAAAAGGGATTAGCATCTCTTCTAAGGTGCTAAATAACAATAAAAACTGTATAATAAAAATAGCTAATAATAGATAGAACAAAAATAAACAGTATAAGCAGTATAAACAGCAGTGCAATAACAGTATAGTGTTATAAAGTGAGGTAGTACCTTGTAGCAGCATCAGAATTGCATGTATGTTTGTGACTAGTAGACAGTGTTTACAGTTTAACTGTATAACAGTATAAGCAGAACAGTTGTAGCAATAATCCGTATAAATAAAATGCAGCAGCAGTCTAGTGTTACAAGAGATGATACAGAGACTGTACTTATGACAACAACAGTGTTGCACTATATTCATGAACTGTAATGTTTGCTGTTACAGTAATAGACTGTATGTAGACAGTACATGTTAGCAGATAGTGTGGCTGGTGAGTTATAATGTAAGTTTAAGTTTAATTTATAGTGGCCACAGCTTTGGAGAATACTGTTCTTAAATCTGCTTGTGAAAGAGTAGATAGCTTTGAAATGCCTGCCTGATGGCAGCAGTTCAGAGATAATGGCCTGGGTGTGTGAAGTCCTTGTAGATTCTTGTTGCTTTCCTGAGTAGCCATGTGCTGATAATTTTCCTCCAGCATTGGTAGTTGCCTCCGTGCACTGGAGACAACATGTTGTTCACTGCAGTGCACTACAGATAGCATATAGAAGTGCAGTTTTTCATTAAGCTCTCCAGGTGGAAGCTTACCAGCAGTTATTGTGGCAGTTCAGCTTTTCTCATTGTCCTCAGAAGATACAACTGCCACTGTGCCTTTTTCACTTGTGCAGTGGTGTTTGTGGTCCAGGTAAGGTTCTCTGTAATGTGAACCCCTAGGAACCGGATGCTGGAACCCTGTCCACTCTCTCTCCACTGAAGAAGCAGACACAATAAAGACACCAGTGCTGTACCTGCGCTGTATAGGCTGATTCGTCTGTGATCAGCCCCACAACAGTTGTGTCATCTGCTAACTTCAATATAGTATTGGTGTCAAATGCAGGAACAGTGTTGTGGATGAAGAGGAGTACAGAATGGGACTGAGCACACAAACCTTAGGTGTACCAGTATTCAGTGTAATAGTGTAGGATGTGTAGAGGCCCAGTTCCACTACTTGGGGGAACTCTGTCAGGAAATTCAGAATCCAGCACAGGCTTCAGATAGCGTGTCAAATATTTTTAGGCTGCTTTGTATCCGAAGGTCATAAGAATGAGAAAATAATATTTATCTCACCACAAATGCTAGAAGGCTGATCTGATATTGATCTTGGTTAACCATGCCCCATGACTGACACATTTAATGAGTTGAATTGTGTAGTCCACATCATGGTATTGTAAAGAAAACTTGGACAGACAGATTAGGCTATTAATGCTGGGGACAAAACAGTCATGGGGTGGAGAGATCAATAATAATGCACTTTTGACCCGAGATTTACCCAAGTGTGGATAATGTGATAAACATAAAGTAGGGGACAATCAAATTAGGAGAGACTCTGTGGTATCTGATTCTGACAGAGTGAATTGTAAATTATTACAAATAAAGGTTGCGTCTGGTAGACTTTCTAAACCGGGTTTAAAACAAGGTTTTAGGTAAAAGAAAATAGTGGGTGAAATGTTTGTCAGGGTGTTTCTTTAGCTTGTGGGCAAGAAGCAAAAAATTGAAGGAGGAGAGATATATTTTTTGATTTCTTTATTGTTTTTTTTGCATAGGATTTATACACTGGCACAAATATTACATGCAAAAAATGGCATCATCTAAAACAGCAACATTGTTTGAATTTGGTGGATTTGATGTGATTGGAGGTACGCTGGGAGTTCAGGAGATTTTGAATTAATTAACACAAATGGGATTAATGATCAAGAGACTTGCAAATGGCACATAAAATATATCGTGACACCCAGGAAGACACCCAGGACACCCTGTGTTGTAAAGTTCAAAGTCCAGTGGTGCACACCTGCAGAGTCTTACGCTGGGGACTGCGAGAGGGGGGAGGGGTTAGCATGATGGTAAACAGCTTGTGCACAGCGGTCAAAAAAGAAGGAGCAGTGGCTGCTGCTTTAAGTCAGCAGAAACTGAAGTGACCCCTCCACTGGGAGCAGGGCACCAAGTTTTCTTGTAGAGATGTCTGGAGGCCTAATGGTGAAGCAGGGAAGTGGTGGATGGTGTCTGTCCAGATTGTATGCTGAAGTACAGAGTTAACAGCTGGGCACTGGTTTGCCTTCAGGAGAAATAAATGTTTGCAGCAATTGTGGCGTGCCACAGTCTGTTAACAGTCCATTTTGAAATTTCAGGTATGGAGGATGATCCAGATGGAATCAGATAAGCTGGTGTGCAAAGTAAAGGTGAGGAATGAGGACACTTTTACGGAGACTGGAGTTAGAAGGATTCTGCATCACAGGAAACTCTTCATCTGAGGTAAAGGGTTGGAGCTCATCAGGTAGGGATACGATGCATTTAGAAAGTATTCAGACTTCACTTTTATAAGTTTTGTTATATTGCAGCCTTATACTACCATTGTTTACATTCATTTTTTTTTCATTAATTACTCAGTACCACATAATGACAAAGTGAAACAAAATTTTAGAAATGTCTGTAAATTTATTTAAAAAATGAAATATCACACTTACATAAGTTTTCAGAAACAACAATTTGCACATTCAAATGCCTTTCATTTCTCTTGATTGCTGAGATGTTTGTACACCTTGACAACTCTGAATGTCCTAGAGTGGCCCAGCCAGTGTCCTGACTTGAACCATATCATCTCTAGAGAGTCTTGAAAATGCTGTCCACTAACAGTCCCTATCTAACCTGACTAAGCCTGGGAGGATTTGCAAAGAACAATGGCAGAAAATCCCCCAAATCAGGCGTGCAAAGGTAGTTGCGTCATACCCCAAAAAACTTGAGGCTGTAATTGCTGCCAAAGTAGTGAGTAAAGGATCTGAATACTTATGTGAATTAAATATTTCAGTTCAATATTTCATTTTCTTTATAATAAATTTACAGACAAATTTTGTCATTATGTGGTACTGACTGTAGATTAATGAGGACAAAAATATTTAAACAATTGTAGTTTTAGGCTACAGCATAACAAAATTGAAAAAGTGAAGGGGGAAACTGAATAGTTTCTGAATGCACTGTATGTTTTAGGGAATGGGCAGGCCTAACGTTGCAAGATTTGTCACTGAGAAGGTGCGAGACTGACGCTTATATATTTGAAATAATGATTGACAAGACTGAATGTTTAGGCCTCTCCCAATCCTATGCAACTTAAAAACAAATCTGACACATCTGCAGGTGCCCAGGCTGACTCCTCTCTTCAGTTTACTTTCCTATGAGAGTGCCACAATGAGGGTCTATCTAATCTACAACACACAGTTAAGTCCCTGATAAGGTCTGATGGTACTAACTCTGGTGGTACCAGGGTGAGTGGATCAAAGTCTGATGGTCCTGTCTCCAGTGGTACCAGGTCCAGTGGTCCCAAGTCCAGTGGTCCTGGTTATCAAGTTCCTTAACATGGCCAAGGTAGCCATCATTGAGTCCCTTTCCAGAGGTCCCATCTCCAGTGGTCCTAAGTCTGATGGTTCTGTTTCCAGTGGTGCCAGGTCCAGAGAACTCAAGTCTGGTGGTTCTGGTCTTCCACAAGTCAACTTCCACAGCCAAGACAGCCACCATCCAGTCCCATTCCTAAGGTCACAAGTCTGGTTCCAAGTCTGGTGGTCCTGTTTCCAGTGGTACCAGGTCCAGAGGTCCCAAGTCTGGTGGTTGTGGTCATCGTGTCCCTTTCCATGGTCAAGGTGGCCATCATTAAGTCTCCTTCCAGAGGCCACGTCTGCAGTGGTCCTAGAGCCGGTGTTCCTGATCAGCCCAGTTCTGGTGGTCCCGTGACTGTTGGTACCAGGTCCAGTGGTCCCAAGTTTGTGGTCCTGGTCATTGAGTAACATCTGGTGCCTGGTTTCACCTGTATTTATATGGCTAATGGTAGGTCCAGAATCATGGTGTTCTGACTGAACTTAAGTCTCTTTGCTTGTATTTATTTGTATCCTGCTGTATTCCTTTCTTCATCATTAAATCCTGCAACTGGGTCCATGTCCTTCATCTCATGTTTTATACATATACCTCATAGAAGAAAATTTTTTTATGGCCTAAGCTACACTAACTTAAAAACAGTTAAACTATCACGCTACTAAAAAGCAATTAATAATATAGATACTTTTAGTTAGTTACTCCCAAACAATGAATCATACATAAGACTGTATATATACAGTATATATATATATATATAAAACAATAATAACAATAATAATAAATATATAATATGTATTATTTATTATAATAACAATAATAAATAAATATATAATATTTCTGATACTCAAGAAATATGTTTACAAACAGTGACAACCATATATATAAAAACTGACAATTATGATATTAAATCTGGCATTTTGAAACACCATCTGTTAATTGTAAGCAATACAGAGCAGTTTATTATTCTTATATTAAAATGATTAACACCAACATAATAATAGCACAAAAATAATGTTTATATAAATTTGTAATGACCGCTTTTACGCAATGTCAGTCTAAGCGATCTTTCTCTTTGTTCTGTTTTCACAGAATATATACTGGCTGTCTCTTGAAAAGTGTTTTTGAGTAATGGACAACCCCAGACACTTTGGCTCCTGACAGTCGTATTTGCTCATGTTGCCATGAATCTGAGTTCTGTTCCCGTTAACCACAAAATCACCTGGAAAGCTCATCTGCTGTTGTTGCTTTTGGAAACTTTTTTCCTACCACTCTGGCACATAGTCGGAAGAGGACATACCACCAGAGGCAATCTATGATAGAACACGATTTCATTTCCATTCATAAAGCGTAGGATTGGCATCTGCTCTGATAAACAACTTTGAGAGGCAGAATTGGGAAAATTAATGAAAAAAATCATTGTGATTTATCTGTTTTGTACCTCTGAAGACAAGAAATTAGGACAAGAAATTTGACCAAATGGCTCTTAAGCCACCTCATGAATCTCACATTTCATGCATCACTGGATATAAACTCTTTTGCTTGTTTTGACTTACATTATGAGACAGTTGATTCAAATTACTGATCTTTGTAGATTTACTTTGTTTGCAATATTAATACTATTAAAAGCATTGTAACTGTGATTTAGAAGTATGGCATAGTCTCCAAACCTACTCTGTAATGTTTCCAACAGACACAAGCTGAAGTGTCACAAACAAATGTTATGGTGATTTCTCTTCCAGAGTGCATCATGGGGGAACATCAAAAAGTCATGAAGACTAAATGAGGAAGGGGTGGATTGGATAGCTTTTATGAGCTGAAGGTTGTTTGGTGTTATTGATTATGCTGCCCATTATTTCAGCAGTGTTTCTGTTGACTGTAGATGTGCTGCTTCAGTTACATTCAGGCAACATCATCATTTGCTGTTATGTTGTCCAAGTTAGATTTAAAGATTTTGCTCTGGAGCGCGTGATTAATAACCAGCTCTTTTGTCTGACAACAGCTCCAGCTTGTTTTGGACCGTGTTCATTTGTACTCAGCCCACAGGCTTTTTCACAGCACTGAATTATGGAAAAAACAATTACATCCAAATCTTGTGAAATTACCTGCGTTCAGCAGTGTTTCCTCTGCAGTCCGTTCCCTGAGCTTGAACACATTTGGGTTGTGGTTTCTTTATAGGATTCCTTGAGTGCTTGTATATTTTATATCTTCTGTGAGTCTGCTGCATGTTGTTTATACACACTGCTCACACTGAATAGCCTTTTAAAACTAATAAAAAGCACAACTTTTATACGTTTCCACCCCTCCCCCAAATGTGAACTAGAGTTTGTGTTTCTAGGCACTAATGGCATAAAAACCTCTCTGTGTAACATCTGTCTGTCACCTTTATCAGAACAAATAAATCCAATCAACGTTATACTTTAAACAGAGACATAAAACAGTGAAGCTGTCATTGTTGAGTGGGATGTTTTATCTTTTGGCTTGTACTGTGGGAGGGATTCTTTCATGCATTCCATACAGCTGGAGGAGAAAAATCGGAAACCCATAATATGATGACGCCAGATTTATTCACCAAAAAGGAAACACAACAGCTTTGAACATTAAAACAGTTTATGTTAAATCTACACAACATAACCTAACCATGTTTAGTATGTACACAGTTGTCATTTCTTTTATCACTGTTAGGTATCACTATTTATGAGGTACATTATTGAATTTTCATTTGGTGAACAATGGCAACACAACATGAAGTAATGCATATTCTGTATGTAATACTGACAGAGAAACTCAAGCCAGAATAACCACCTGTAATACCTTGCAATGCACCATTCACACCACTATAGTATCATGACATGAGCATGGACAAACACCACTAACATTCTTCAGAAACTAGCACAACATCCAGTTTCAGTATGTTGACAAAAGGTTTGCACAGATAATGCAATGTAATGCAAGCACTACAATTTAAAGGATGAATCATAGTTTCTGGTTTGTGCCGCCACTTCAGAGAATTATAGAAACAACTTGGTTAAGACATGACCACCCTGAAGAGAAGATTTTCACAATTACCATGAAATATACCCAAGCTAAAATTCACATGTGCCTCAATCCACACCAACCACGGCCAAGTCATGCTTGCTAATGGTGCGGAATTATCAATGACTCGTCTCAGGAACCAGAATTCCAGAATTACTGGATTGATGTCATTACTGATTGCTTTTCCAAACACAGAGGAAACCCAGACTACATCTGTGATGTGATGTCCATTGTCAAGCGTTCAGCTCTTGTTTCAGTAAGTATAGATGCTTTCCACAATGCAAAAATGTCACATGATCAAATGTGTAAGAGGGTGAATGTTTCAGTTACAGCATGTCCTTATTCTAGCTAGTACTACAGTGCAGTAGCTGTCTCTCCTGTGTTGTTCCTCTTGCTCATAAGCTCCTTTTTCTGCTGTCCAGCACATGCGCTCTCAATTAAATTACTGGCAAGAGCGCTAATCTTGTGGACGTGGTCCAGGCAGACTTTCACTCATGCCCTGCTGGAAAATCTCTGTCTATTTACGCTGTGAAAATACCCACTGATGTCTGTTCAAAACCACATATGAGTGGACGGCAGTGTACGAGCCCTCATGATACATGTCACATAATCAGACTGCTTGCTGTGTGTCTCTTCATGTTATTATCTGGTATGTTGACACATTTAAAACACATAAACATGTTTGTAAAGAGAACAAGTGTCATTAATGAGTGTGTCTGGCATTCATTGATCCGTGCTCTGACCGGACACTCCTGTAAAGAAAGAAACATGACATCAAGTCAACCCAAACGCATCTGGCTCATTTCTAAAGAACAGGTGTGTTTTTACTGCCTTTCATATACATACAGCTGTGGAACGTATTTCAATAGCTGGTAGAAAGAATTGAAAAGGCATCTTGGAATATCTGAAATAAATAAATTTGTGTCACTTTTTGTTATGATGTGGTTTCTAAGCAGTGTTGGTTAACATTAGATTGTCATCAAAGTCAGTGAATTAAAATTCACCCTAATGTTTTTCTGAGCTGAGTTGCGTCAAACCCATCTGCCATAGGAGGAATCATAGACTAAACAACCTGTTCTCTTTGGAAAAACATGACTCTACCTACATTTTTGCGAAACACCAAAACCATAAAAAAATCATCAATCAGCCGTCAGTTTTGACAATGTGTAGTTTGTGCTTTCTGTCCTTGTACAGCAGAGTAGTCAACATGCCCAGACTGTTCTACATCCACTGAAGGCTGAAGCCAATATTCACTAGAAATGTTATGCTTCACTCTACAGCAGCTTTATGTTTCTAAGCTTTTGTGAAAGAGCAACTCAAAGTGTTCCACAGAAGAAGGAAAGTCCTACAGGTTTCTGAGAGTGAATGAGCAAAGAAATTATTTATCTTAAAATGAATACTTCCAATGTTTTGTTGACTTTTCTGAACTAAAATATAGTGTTAATCTGTTTCATGAGATATAAGCTATTAATTCCATATGGAAATACAGAAAATCCAAATTCCTTTGGCCAGAGGATTCATTTTTTTTCCAGCATGACCTTCAAGTAACACTAACATGAAAGAATGAAAACATTTTGCCAAAGGAAACAGACAGCAGTTTGTCCTATGGTCATATTTAAATATTAATAGCTTTATAAAAAGCATTTGCATTTAAGGCTACAGGGTAATAGGGTCAGAGAGCCTGATGGCATTCTGAGAGCACAGCAAATGTCGTTTACACTGACATATGGCAACACTTACATGATTTTCCCCTTTTCCAGCTGTATTCACTTCTGTCAAACATTTTCCTTATTCCAGCTTTATATCTTCACAAGCTCGCATGTCACAGACCACATCTAAAATGGCGGCTGCCTACAAGAGCCAAAATGTCAGTAGCTGATAAAAGACTAGGCCACACTTCAAAATGGTGTTTAAAGTTGGAACATTTTGAGCGTCTGCACAATAATTACAACTCATATATAAAAACTATTTATAAACAATGACCACAGCTAACATATAGACTTAATGTGCTGTAAGATATTTAAAGCCGTAGTGTGTAATTATTCTGACATTAAAATACTTGTGCAGAACAACTATAAGTCTAAGTATAGCTGAAAATGTGCAAACACTTTCAAAACATGGTCTGATTGTTTAAATGGATCATTATTTTTGCAATCATGGTGGTGCAGGAATTACACACTGCAGCTTTAAGATGTAAAAGCTGATTTTTAGCAACAGTGTAAATTCGGAAGTGCTTGCATAAGCTTTGCTGTGGTTTATATTTACATTATACTTATGCATGTGACGGACACTTTTATCCAACACAGCGTTCACTGTAATCAAGTTATACTTTTTAATCAGTATGTGTTTCCTAAGAATCAAACCCACAGCCTTTGTACTGCTAACACGCTTTTTTGATGGAGTGCTTCTTTAGAACATGTTATTCATGAATACAATGTCCTGTTTATGTATTTATAACACATTATTTGTGTTTAAGTTGCCATTTACAATCTATCACATTTTTTTTTATCTTGTATCCTTCTTTTGTTCATTGTAACTATCAATTAGAAATCTATTTGCTATATGACAGCTGTGTTTGTGGTTAGTAGGTTAGGTATAATCACACAGTAAGGTATAATGTGCTGAAAAACATCCATTGACATGCATTGACCAGATATGCTCTTGTAGCTTACACCATTTTTCCCATCAGCAAATTTTACAGTTAGAGCTGCATCTTCAGAGTTTAGACTAGTTTACAGACTTAACTTAGTCTGAGTGTAGCAGTCATAGAGCTGGAATGTGACCAGCAGAGAGTTTGAAGGAATATGGTGAGTGTGTGGGGTCACAGTGATCTGAGGAGAGAGAGAAGCCCTGTGGTTTGTAAACAAACAGCATGAAGGTCTCTCACAGTCAGCTTCTCATCTTCACAGCCTCATGCTTCTTTAAGAACACACACTTTATTTTTCCACAGAATGAAAATCTCTCCCTAAAGCAAATCCCTGTGCATGACACAGGAACCGGTTTGAACAAAATTACTGCTTTTAGTTCACAGGGTTCTTGTCTCAGTGACGCTATATCCCACAAACTCTTACTGTGTTATTAATGATCAGTGTGTCTGACTGAAGTTTAATGTTCTTTTCTGAGACGCTGATAATTTATGAGTAATACTGAGCAAAACTGACACTTTATAAGATTTTCTGACACTTTATAAGTATTACTGACACTTTATGAGTATTACTGACACTTTATGAGTATTACTGACACTTTATGAGTATTACTGACACTTTATGAGTATTACTGACACTTTATGAGTATTACTGACACTTTATGAGTATTACTGACACTTTATAAGTATTACTGACACTTTATGAGTATTACTGACACTTTATGAGTATTACTGACACTTTATGCTATGGTTTCATGTGTAGACCTGTAGTGGTGTTTGTGAACTTGACTATATATTCAGAACTGATTTTGCAGATGGTCCACACACAGTATGCACACATTTTTTCCCACAATGCAATGTGCTCGACTTGATCTATTTCAAGTGTATGTAACAAAAGTATTATCACTGATCTCTGCAATTTGATGGTCTGCAATTTAATGTTGCACACTACTGTTTAAAATATTTACTGAAATGTTTATTGTTAAACAATGTGTTCTGTTTTCACCTTTTACCCCAAAAAACAGTCAGTAGTTTATTGGATAAACAGTAAAAAAAAGTGTTTATTCTGAGTAGTAAAAAAAACATTTTTATGCTGTGTCGCATGTTTTCAAACTTCATTTTATAATGTTTGTGTTGTTACCCAGCCTGATCGTTTCCAAATGGATCTTGTTAATTCATGCTATCAGCCCCTGAGTTTTTATAGTCTACTTCTTAATTTTTGTTTGGTACTTTTGTTGTGTATTGTATGTAACTTTATGTTCTGTCTTGGCAATCATGTCAAGATCTAGTTGAGTTTGTATGTGACATTAGCTCAAATGCTGTTTTTTGAATATTGAGTTTGTGTTTTTGATCACACTGCGACCCTCGTGTTGCAGTACCTCACTTAAGTGCTTTCAAAAATTTAAATGATGTTGGCTTGGCACACAAACAATTTGCCCTAAGGCCAACAATGTGTTAATGTATAGATTGTTTCTAATATTGATAGTCTCTTTACACACGTTTCAGTTGTTGCTACATAACCTCTACAGTAACAAACATGCTAGCTGTTAATTTTCCTGAAATTTATAAAAACATTTCAGCAAAAATAAAGGGGGCTAGAAAAAAGTACATTTTAAGAACAGCCATAGTTTAAAAACCTCATCCCACCTCTTAAATCAGATGATCGGAAAAATAATATTCTTTAAGCCTGAACCTCAGCACTAAAATCTGACCCCACTGCTAAACGTAATTTGAAAATCTGACTGTTTTTTATGATGTTGTTCTAAGACCAACAGGATCAGATGGAATTGCTCTGACTTGAGGGCAAACGGCTCTTGGAAGGTCTACAGTATGTTTTTGTTGATCTTCTGAATCCTGCTGATCTTCTGCTGATGAGACCATCAAACACAATGTTGTTTTGTCACAGCGGCTGCTTTATATACATTTATAAACATCTAGCTATAGTATCATTTCAGGAAATGCTGTTCTTTTCTCTTTTTAATGTGTTATTATACAACATCTTTTTCTCATAAAATCTGATAAAAGAGATACAGCTACACAGCATGTTTTATGATTACATTCACATTTGTGTTCCTGGCAGATCTTTCTTACCAAAGGGGCCAATTATTTAAAAAGGACAAAACTGAAAACAAATTCAATGGCAAACACAGAAGCAGAAGAAGGTTGTTTAATGAGGTTACACAGTGATTAAGAGAAAGATGGATGTGGTTTGTAATGAGCTGGATCTCATGAATGTTGGAGGTTTCAGGTTTAGCTGTGGGACACTCATTTACTTAAAACTAACAGAGACATAAACAAGACTGTTTATAACATTAAGTAAGAATGTTTCAGTAAGCTGATGTTTTTGTTGGCGCTGAGGAATATATTTCAGTTACATTTATAACAAGCAAAATCATTACATCCACATTTTGTGTTTTTGAAAAAGATTTATTTGCAATAGTCAAACTAACATTAAAAAAGTTGAAGCTACTATCTGTTGGCATTATTTTTTGCCAATATATATAACTACCCTATGATATAATTAATAATTTAGTTATCTGATTGAAAGATTAACCAGTATCATTTTTGTCTTAACCATTATAATAATAATACATGATGTGTATGTGGTAGTGCTGAGTTCTGCTGGTCTTCATGACTCATTTCATTACTCTTGTTCTGCTCACTGGGGGTGTGGAGACAAAACTTCAGTTTCTCTGTGTGCTCAACAGGGACTAGGTAGAGTTAAAGTAAAATGTAGGGTTGGTAATTTCAGAGAGGCTCGCAATAGCAAACTACCTTTGAAAGCGTAAGATCCCATCCTGCCTTCAGAATGCCCTTCAAAACCACATCTCCTCCAGCACATGAACACATGCACAGAGTGATGGGAAGATCTTATCATTGCATGCAGACCGAATATAAACATATATATAAATATATTTAAACTAGTTTACTTTTGCTGTCCTGGTTGCTACCAGGATGGAAAAAAACTAGCATAGCAAAAATGTTTCTGAAAAGAATTAACTAGCCTGCCTTTAAGACACTACAGTAGGAGTTTCTGTAAAACTCCTTTGAACTTTGCTTTGCGAAAAGTGCTACAGCAATAAAAATTGTTCCTGTAGCTCAACTGGTAGAACGTTGCGTTAGCAGTGCAAAGGTTGTGGGTTCAATCCCAGGGAACACAAGTACTGATAAAAATGTGTACCTTGAATTCACCGTAAGTCGCTTTTAAGCGTCTGTCAAATGAATAAATGTAAAATAACTTATCTAGCCACATGAGCCATTTTAAGTGAATGTACATTAGACCAACTTGATCAGATAATTACTAATGACATAAGAAATAAACAACTACAATTCACTACACATTTCTATAACTGGATAATGATTTTAATTAACAGCAGTATTTTACAGTATTTAAACATGTCACTATAAAAAGTACAATTCTGCTGAGAAGCTTGAATCAGTGAATCATTTTGTATTGATTTTCAGTTCTATGACAGTATGAACTGATTCACTGGAATAATTCAGACTTTCCAGCACTACACGAGACAGGTCTGTTTAGGACAATGTGTCTGATGTTGTCTCAGCTCATTTAACACTGCATGCCCAATATATTGTCATAAAAACAACAATGTAGCGTTTTCTCACGCTACACTGTTACTCATTGAAAAAATCCTTGTAACTGAACGACACTATTTTGAAAGCATTTGAGTTATTCTCATGAAACTGAAAAACATAGCTGAGTAATTTACTCCATAACATTAGAAGAGGAACTGGGCAGTAGAAGTAAAGAAAGGGGTATTTACAGACAGGTAGGTTTCTATGAAATACATGTGCTAGTTGCACTGCGGGTTGACTTTGAAACTATGTGGATGAGCTCAAGAGTGTTTTGTGAGAACTGTGAAGTGTATTGCCTTTGTCAGCAGTTATATTATATAGGAAAAGCCAAAGGGGGGCTGAGGTAAGAACTGTGGGGGTGAACACGGAATGTAAGGAGAGCTGGAAATCCCTCATGAACGTAACAGTGATGAGTGGGAGGAACAGGGGGTGGTGAGGAAAGCAGGAACCAGTGAATGGAAATGTGGAGAGGTTTAACAGAGATTGCTGGGGGGTGGGGGGGGGGGGTTCCTGTAAACATAAAGTTGAGCTCCCTCACGCCATGTAATTTGGGATTGAGAGACAGATGTTGAAATCTCAGGTCTATTGGCAAGAAGTTACAACTTATTACGAAATGTGTCTAGAGGACCAAGAAGGTGGTAGTGAACCACGATACCAACTAAATGAGCCCTGCATAAAGTTCATAACCAGAATTTAAAGTTCAGGAACATGCATGACGAGCTCACTCAGCTGTATCTAAGAACCAAAAGTTATGAGAACTAGGGTTGCCATATCTTCAGAAATGATCTAAGCTGATTTAAAGAGACCATCTAGCTGAGCTGAACTCTTTTAGGTGTTGCTTTGAGTGTTACAGTGTCCCCTGATGCCAAAAAAATCTGTTTGTCCATCCATCAAGCTTTTCAAAAAATGTTTTCATGAAACTTTCATGAAAGCCTTTATGTTGTAAAGCCAACAGAACAGTTTGTTTTGAAGATCTTTCATTTTCTAGTTTTATAATAAAGTATCTGTTTATGGGAGGAAATAAATGCTGTGAGATGAATCTTACTGAAAAACTCTCATGTTCAGTAATTGTTTCCATGAGAAAGTGAAGAGACGCTCTCCAGTGTGATAGTGGCCACACAATCCTAGAATCAAAGACATCTCTGCCCTGCATGTGACATTATGCCAGACCCATAATAAGGAAAACAGCTGTGTTTCTGTCTGACAATGCACTGTGGCCTAGAACCATTAAGAACGTGTCACTTCTTAGCTATTTTAACTATCCTTAAATGGTTTTCCTGTTAAGATTATGGGTAAATAATAATGTAATATTTGATCTGGTGCCATTCAATGATGTGCTGGACGTCTGAAACATCAAACAGGAGTTTTACACATGAAGAATGAAATGCAGTATTGAAGAAACTACCCAATCACTCTGACATCAGAATTAAAGATCTGAGTATGAGAGGTGTGTTGAGTGGTTTAATATCATGAACTCATATTATACTTGTGTACATACTGTTATGCAGTTTCTCATCACTGCTATGGGCTCTCAGAATACACCAAGTCAAAGAAACAGTAGACACTGTTTCATTAAACCAAAATAACAGTGTTGTTTTTAACTGTGTAAACATCACTTGGAAAATGGATAGTTCACCCAAAAATTCTGTCATCGCCCTCAAGTCTTTCCAAACCCCAATGACAGATTTTCCATGGAACATGCAAGGAGACGTCTTGAAGTCATGCAATCCCAGTGTGAAATGGCTGAAGTATTCAATCTTCAGCTATGACATCATGAATATGGTCTGCTATAAGTCCTCTTGCACAAAATTGTCCTATATCTTGAGTAATAAAACAAAATTGAACTTGTTGTCATTGAGACTTGGACCAACCAGAACATTCTAGAAACTACCTCGAAACACTCCAGCCAGAGCTTTGCACATTTTCTGAATTAAACAAAACAATTGTTATCAGAACCGGCTTCCGTCATGCTATTTCCATTTAATGCTATTAAACAATTATAATGTTAAATAATCCAGTAAAAGTTATGTTGAAAACATATAGTAAACGTTCTCTGCATCATGTCAACTTTTGACCACAGTGATATATAATGGGAGGTTTTCCTGTGATTACTGCACATGCTTGTATTTAAAACAGCTTGAAATGTTGCAGAACATTTTAGTCTGTTCACCGGACCAAAACTAATTGTTCTAGGATCCAAAGTGTTTAGATCACAGGCCTATAGACATGTGTTAATGCAGCTTCTGTTGATTCCAAACGGCCGTGTTTCAGAGGTTAGGAGTCAAATGGTAGTTTGTATATAAAAGCTGTTTCCTCTGGAGACCTCAATGGAACATTTGTGTGGAGGTGTGATTAGATGTAGAAAAATCAGCGTCATCTTGTGTAAAAATCAAAGGCAGCTGTAATGACATGTGATGGGAATCTAAGTGTGAGGTTTATTATAACTAGACTGAGAGACTCAGAGATCAGGCCATGATTAAAACACATGCAAGCTTTCAAAGTAAGTCAATTATTTTTGTTGCCCAAAAATGCTTATGGGTTTCTTTATGTTTCTTTGATTTGTCTTCTAAGTTGTTGGTTAGTACTCAAGTCTGTATACTCTGTACAAACTCTCTTAATACTGGTCAGCATTAGTCTACCACTTAGAGGTATAGCACAATTCACTGGGGCTCCGTTAGTTTAGTTGTAAACTTGGGCTAGTGCTACAGGAAGTTGATCATTGAAGCAATCAAGGCATTTTCAGCATGTTTAGTTGACCTGGTACTGTAGCTAACAGACCTGTAGCTACTTTTTAAAAAAAGAATACTAATTACACTATCTAACAATGTCAAATTACTGGTTTATTTACCAGTCTAGTAACTTACTATTTTAAAACACTATTTTAAAACTAGGAACTTACTATTGAAAACAATAGTTCCCTCAAAAAGGAAAATTCTGTGAAATTCTGCCAAAACAAAAAATAAACACATTTTCTGTAAGATGTTGATCCTATAAATTGCACATATTCCTGGAGACAGTTATGTGAGTTTTCCAAAAACCGAACTTATGCAGTATGTATGTTACAGCAGGCCAGACTTGTCAGGGGGAGTTTGTGTTAACCTTCCAATGTCAACCAGCATCTCTGCGGTTCAGATTCTGGAAGTGAAACTGAGAAACTCCACAAGAGAGGAGAGAAGAGGAAAAGGCATTCTGAGAGTCTGCCATGGCCTAGTTATGGACTTCCCACTCTCAATTATCTCACAACCATCAATGTTCAAAGCCTGTCCAGCGGAGAGCCCGCCACAAAATGACCAGCACATACTAAATGCATTTAGCAGAGAAACACCATCATATTTTCCATTGGGAAAATTGGGATAGCTGGCTTATGGGTAATAGGTGTTAAAGCGTAATTCTGTTATGATGCAAATGTATCAGTGCACAAACACTATGATCACCTTCCAAACGACAGAACAAAAGACCTGAAGCTCTGTGAAGCTCCAGATGGAATGAAATTCAAAGCTAAACACCAGTAAATTAAACTAAAACTGATACTGAGAGGATATAGTTTATGAATGCAAACTTAGTAGTTCATTTATTCATTATTTGACCATTTAAAACAACACAAACAGGGACTTTAGGAGCAATTACAACAATTATGTGAAATTTGAAGATCACAGGCTTCCCAAATGGACATAAAGTCTCAATCAAACAGAGAGGTTTGAGGGGTTTTGAACTGGTCTAGTTGAGCAGCAGCTGTGGGGCTGTGAGACCAGGTGAACCCAGTGGAGACCACCTTTGGTAAACCGGCAGGTTATAAATATGTCTATGAGTGACTTAGCAGCTATTTTAGAATGAATTTAACACGGAATAACTATTTTGCTTTCAAGCAAAATGGCATTTCAATTGAGATCAGATTATTTTAAAGCAGAAATGAAACTTGGAAAAACTGCAGCTGTAGACCACATGTGCCCCCATCACCCCCATCTGCCTCAAATCTGACAGTGAAGTTTAAAATGTAATATTTTGCTCCTCTTTGTCAAATGAATAAAACTATCAGAAGCCTGTTTAGACTTCACTTCCTCAGGATCCTGCAGCTGTACTTCTCACTGCAGTGAAGGTTTTGTGTGGCGGCACCATTCCTCATTCTTACTTGCTTTCCTATGATTCACTCCTCATGCCATGATTAAAGCCAAAGGAATTTTCCAAAAGTGCCAGCTGGGTCAAAACGCTGTGGCCACACCATTTTTGGTTTAGACTATAGTTTAAAAGCAACAGGTTGTGCGAGAGTGACGTGATATGGAAAGTTTCTCCATGTCTCCCTAGCATCCATAGGATGTTATTAAACAAATAGGCCTTTGGGATGTTAAGAAAAGTGCTGGTGCTGTCTGACCTCATAGAAACACAATAAAAAACTTCTCCACAACAAACCACATCTGAGGTCATTTATATCTGTAAGGGGATGAGATACATTTTACAGCACAGTGAATAATGAGGTGTTATTCCCATCTACAGGAGGGCTAGAGCCTATCTTAACATCTTGGGCCACAGGCAGGTACACCGTTCATCATGGGGCCACATTCACACACACCTACAGCAAACTGTGGGGGAAACCAGAATACCCAGAAAAAAACCACAAAGATACAGGGAGAACATACAAACTCCACACAGAAAGACCTTCTGGCCCAACCAGGAACCTTCTTGCTGTGAGACAACAGTGCTGAACAACTGTGCCACTAAACTACAGGATCATTCTGTTCTTGATAATACTGATCTCAACTCTCTGCTCTATAGCAGGGGTGCCCAAACTTACCTCAACACATACAGCATCAGTTCTCATATTAAACTTTCTGAAAATACAGACAGGTTACATGTCACCTGGTTAACGATGAACACAGCCTGGCTCTTATTTCTTTGGCCGCTGCTGCAGGAGATGCAGGATTTGATTCAATGTGTCTGTGTGAAATGAGCATATGGAATCAAATGAAATATATTATATTCAAAACTGACATCAACCTTCTGGCAAATGAATCCAGCAATAATTTTAAAATGTTCAGCTTATGTTATGTTATAGTTAATGTTATAGTTCAGCTTTTGTCTGCTATATTTCTTAAACAATATAGATGTTTGTCTTCCTTGCAGTTTAGCAAAACATTTCCACTGACCTCTCATACATTTGTGAAAGAAGATCTTTCTAGCAAAATCTGCAGAGCAATGAAATCATAACCATGAGTCCTGGATGAAGAAATCATGTAGAATCTTGTAGATGTGAAATCACGTAGAATCGTGTAGATGTGAAATCACGTAGAATCGTGTAGATGACTTTGGGAAACACTGTTGGTTGATCATTTTATTCATCATTCATAACACGTCTAACTGGATAAAAATGCTCTTTTCATAATCTTTTCTGCAATCATGTATCTAGCGTGTCATCTGGTTGCTGCTTTCCTACATGTGTGTTCAAGTCCTGCTTTATCACACTGAAATTGCGTGATATATATTAAAATGCCATGAAACATTGTTTTGATTGTTTAGGAGGGTTGTTTAGGAGCATTATTACAAACTCTAATGATGGGAGTGTAACTGTTTTATTTCTTTATTGTTCAAGCAACACAGCAATAGTATAAACAAGCTGCTTGTTGGTACTTGTCATGTGAGCAGAAAACATTATCCATGTGTCTTAAGTGAGGATGTTTACCAGACACTTTTATGCAAACTATATTTTTAAGTTACCTAAAGCTTATTGCCCTAACTATAAAAAGATACTGTATAAATTTAAAGTACATCACTGTCTACTAGTTCCCATACTTTCCCAGTAGTTTTACAGTAGTTAACAGTAGTTTTACAGTAGGTAACAGTAGTGGTTTTACAGTACTTAACAGTAGTTTTATAGTAGTTAACAGTAGTGGTTTTACAGTTAACCCATTGTAATGTTGCAGTATTGTGCTGAAGAATAACAAAGATTATCTGTGAATGCTGTGAGGGTCGTGCTGCCTTTCTGCTGGTGAGTTTAGAACAATATTTAGATTTTCTGTCATGATCATGAAATATGTCACCACTGTAGGTCATTCCTGCTGCATCGAGAACAGTCGCATTAACTCGCCTCATTGAATAAGGAAAAAACATTTCAGGTTATGACTATAATCCTTGTCACACGTGAAACGACATTTTGGGGAACGCCCTCAACGTAACAGCATCTGAAGCACGTGTGAAACTAGTCTTAATTAATGCTGCGTGATGATGTGGGATGTGACGACAGACCATGTAAGCTACAAAAGGATGTTGGAACATACGAACGTTAGCCTCTGATCGAAGTAAGATGCTCTTAGGGGCTCAGGATGCACGGCAAAGAGATGCAGCGTCTTGTTCCCAATTTACTCATAATCTGAGATGTTTCCATTCAATGAAACTTGCGGTAAGTCATGAAACGACACTTTGGGGAACAAAATACTCACTGTGCCACACAGCCTAGAGCTTAACCTGGTGTAAAGCCTGACTGGACTCAGGACAAGAGAACACAAGAGCCCTGTGTGGAAGAAAGATTGTTGTAGAATCTTATAAATGTGTGAGGGGACACCCAACCAGCAGTGTCATGGGAGACCCCCGCCAAATGGCTTTAGAGGAAGCCACTCCTTTAGTTGAATGAGCCCTAACCTGAAAAGACAATTTAATTGCTAATGGTTTGTTCAGAAGCGGGGAAACCCTTTATTCCAAACCTAAAACACACCGACAAACAGCTGATCAGACTTTCACCACTGTTACACTGGGGGTGTTCCTCAAAGTGTTGTCAGCAGCGTGAGTTCTCTCGAAAGGGAACTAGACAATATAATACTTATTTTTCAAAAATTAAAAAGTGTAAAAACATCTAGGGAAGACAACAGATAGCAAATCTATTAAAGTCATTAATGATTAAACCCACTGCTTATCACCAAATAAAATAATCGCACTGCTGAGTGTTTTTAAAGGTTTGTATTTTGTTTGGCTTGATACCTTTGCATGTCACTCTGCTTTTGAATTAGATGAATCTGCAGAGTCATGATTTCAGTATCAGCATCAGAGGATGATTCTTGGTAAGTGGTGCCGCCCCAGCAATTATTTAATTTACTCAAACAATTCCAGCAACTTACTTAATTCCATTTAAATGAAGTCTCACGCCATGTCAGTTTATTTTTACTCTGACGCCAGAATTTTTTTTCACGAACAGATGAGATGAAGTACCTTTAAACTGTGATAAAGTCACTGAATTAGACATGCCACATGGTTACGTTATATATTTACTTTCCTTACGGAGAGCAAAATGAATTGAGGATCATATATCTGCATTTTTTCAATGTACCAGACATTTCTCATCACAGGAAGCTGTAAAACTAGCTGAACTCCCAGCCGTGGTGGGGGGTGGTGTTGTAGCATATTTCTGCTCATTGCTCATTCCCGGACTGGGTAAAACATCAACACGTGGGTTGAATTTTAAATGATTTAACTCATTTATGGCATATTTGTCCATCTAGCTGGAGTGAAGTGTTTATTTCCCCACAATAAAGCATTTAACTTTTCCCTATACTCAACATTAGTTATAGTTCATCCAAAGACAAGATCGTGAGCAGGACCCAGCAGTGGTCATGTGGTCTTCATAGGTAGCAATTCTAGAGGAAGTTTAATGTCTGGTAATGAATCACTAACATTCTAAAGCCACACACAAGCTTAAAGTTTCCACTTAGGACAAACAGGGAGTTTATAGCTGGATTTGGAAAATCATCTATGTTCTGTTTTTAAAACTTATGATATAGTTTTTGTGTTGAACCTAAATCAAGTGGTGTAAAGAACCATTGAAAACAGCTTGACATCGTTTTGGCACTAAATTTATAATGACATTCAGATTTAGATTCAGAGCCATTTAGTTTTTTTGGTCACGCCTCTATTCATCTGAAAAATATTAATGCTGAACAATGAAGCAGTTATTCATCATGCCCTACCGGATGACATCACTGATTTTAGGAACCCCCGGGCAAGAGGGTGGGGGGTGAAGGTTCGAGTCACTCTGACTGTCTGCTGTGAAGATTTACATCAGCACACACACAATGATTCAGCAAAGCTGTTTAGTTTTCCAACTGAACCATCATCATTTCAAAAAGACATTTCCGACATAAATACAGTCTGATTTTCTTGTGTTCCATCTCGTTGGAATCTGATTGGTTGCAGTTGTTATGAGCTATTGAAAAGATGAATATGATTATATGAGCTAATAGTACAAAGATCTGTTATTAAAGATGCATTAATACCGGCACCGACGTTGTAGTTTTGTTGGGCTACAGGCAAATGTTATATATGCATATTGTTCTGTATTTTACTACACAACTCTGAAATTATCCTGCTGGGTAACTGGACAATTATGGAAGCTATGGGACTACCTGTATAACAAAAACATTAATAATCATCTTCTATGGCATACTATCCTGTCAGAACACACTCAGGAGGCCTACTTTGTTCCTCTTTTTATAAATTAAACAGACCAAAAAATAGTAAGAGATACAAAGTTCTCTATACTCCATTGAGATAAAAAAGCTCAGAGGTAAACAGAGGTATAACCTACATGAAGCTAAAGGTTTTAAAGGATTATTTAAAGTTTGAGCTTAAGATGGAGAACAGCAGTCTACATAAATGAACACTAATTGAGAGCACATGTATTCAGGGAAACAAAAAACAGGAAAATCCTCGGGGACTTTACAGCTGGTAGAATAAGCTGATAGAATGAGTTTCGCTACTTGTGTTGCTACTCATGTGAGTTTCTACTGAAACTCTACTGTGAATTAGTATTCAAATATACTTGGATTAGGAACAGACTTGGATTTTGTTACATTTATAATAAAAAGATCTGAGTATAACGCTTCATAATGATGCTTTCTGGGCACAGCTTGCTGATTATAAACTTGTTTATAAGATGTTTTGGGAGATTGATGGTAGCTGATGGATGTTGAATGGTAGCTGATGGATGTATTTTACAAAAAAAAATTCTTTTATAACAAATTATTTTCTGTGAACGAAAAAAAATGGAATGTTTCAATGTCTAATGTCAAAAGAAGTCTAATGTTTGACCAGGTACCATGATTTTATCACAGTTTGTTTTAAGTTTGTTTTAATTTAAACCTACAGCGTCTGAAGAAATAAAAAAAACAGGATCCTGCAGTTACAGTCTTAGAGCAAGTATCAGAAATAGAGGGTTATATAATCCTACATTCCAGACATCTGGCAAGTAAACTGGCTCCCTCTGTTCAGTTATTCCATTCTCCTTAAGGTTCCTTTGATGAGTTCCACTGAAACGGATGAGCGTTTCATAGACGTGCTTGGGGTAACCAGCATTTAACCTTTTCAAAATATTTCAAATATCAGATATCAAGTGATTTTTTTGCATGTCTTTAATGAGTAACATCAATCTCAGAGAGAAAAAGATTCTTTCTTTCAATGACTACCTGCAGTTCTTAAGTAGCAGAACAAAACTTTAGACTGTGAATGAATAATTTTGAACCCTTTCTCAATGTTGTTTTTATTGGAAGTGTTTAATAGAAGTCATCTGAAGTGCTTTTTAACTCTAGATATCTGTTATATTGACATAAACGCTCTTTCAAGATTATATAATATAAACTTTCCAAAAGGAAAAATCCTGTTAAATGTGTGATATAAAAACTGCTGCTGCTGTGGCTGCAGTAAGATAAAACACTCATAACTTATAAAAAAGCAACAATCACATTGAAGAACATTTTTAAACTGACAAATTATCCAGTTTTATCCATTATTTTATTCAGTCTATTTAAATTAACTATTTTTTTATAGTAAAACTGTTTTACTTATTTTTGCCATACATTGTAAGCTAAACTATTGGTAGCAATTTTACATTAATTTTCTACAACAATTATAAATGCATGACTCTACATATTAAAAGAAACATTCTAAATATGATACAAAATGACACTGAAGTTCGTGCTTGAAAAATGACCCATAACAGCAATACAACAGCAATTCAACATTTTCAGTAGTTTTATTGAAAAATGCCTCTTCTGATCCAGAAATAAATAAGAAAATAAGGCTGTGGAATTCACAATGTGCAATTAAGACATGAAAAAGCAATTCTATGTCCATAGTTTTGCAACAAATTCCAAATTTGCATTTGAGACCGATAACATTGAAAAAACAACTATATTCTGATTGTAAACGTCTTACTAAATATACAACACAGGCATGCAATTCCTCCTTTGCTATAAGTTGGTATACAACAGATAAATATTCAGTTTAGGATAACAAAACAAAAGCCAGACCCAACAAGAATTAAGTGAAATTAACCCATTCGCCATTTTCATTGAGAGAAAGGACGTACAATTGCACTGCAACAAACATGTTTACAATCTTTCAAACTGTCAAATGTGCAAGAAAGCAGTTCATATTGGTTAAAATTCTTAGTTTTCACGGAGTACAGATTCTCTTGTTGGGGTGCTGAGGTTCTCACAAAAACACACTGCAGTTATATTACAGGCAAAGACACATTTTAGAACTGTTAGCAAACAAACAGCTTTCTTCCAGGGAAACGAGGGATGAATATCAGCCTTATTTCCACCTCAGCGTGTTAAATGTGCATATGAATGAGGCTGGATCTAAATGCAGTTATTTTACACTAAAGAAGATACAACTGTTTTTACTTTATTTTTTTCTTTCTTCCTTTCTTGATAGGGATCTTTTTCCGCGCTGATTTCGTAAACCTGGCGACTGTGTCTCAATATCTTCTGTTGCCTCGGCCGGTATGGGCACTACGTAGGTTTCTGGTTCAGGCTGGTAGGGGCCTGCTTGGAAATATTTGGCTAGCTGAGCTTGTGCTTTTTGGTTCCAACATGTCATAACTCTTCATTTATACATAGTGTTAATGTGATCTTGATAATAATAATAATATAGTAATAAAGTAATAGTACAAAAAACCAATAACAAGTCAACATTAACCATTCTAACCCAGTAGTTGCTAACAACCTTGTAGTTGTCCACAACCTTGTGTCCTATTGTTTTACTAAACTAATTTTAATCTAATATAAGTATATAAAAAGAATTCAACTGTGAACAAGTGACATTACGACGCTTGTTCTGACCTCTCTGAGGTATTGTACAATTTTATAAATCACAATACAAAAACTGAAGAAAAATAAGTGGCAAGGTCAGACCACAGCACTCTGAACATACCACAAACTTCATGGTTGTGTTACTGATGGGACCCAATACATTTTGCCCTGAGCGTTGGCTAAATACATTAATAAAGGTGTTTCAATTAAAACAAAACATGAGGAATAAAACAAACAAGGTTATGTCAGCGGTCAGCAAGAAGCGAGTTATCAGGCCAAGCTTGATGACTGCTGTTAACCTATTTTAGCTGTCGATTAACATTTACAAGGCACTATTAGTTTATTTACAGTCATATCGCCTCACACAGAGCTACCACTGTTGAACACTGTTAACATCAATGGCCATTGTTAGTAGTTTGACATGCGTCCTCAACAAATGCAAGCTTTCTCTTGCTGTTTCGCTGTTTAAGTTCTAGGTGGAAACAGGCCACGGGTCTATCTCCAGTGTGATATAGTAGCGCTCAGCTGGTGTTAGTGGCAGTCCAGTCCTTTCTTTGGTTTGATTGGTTTTTAGAGTCGGCCAGCAAATATTCAGCATTTATATCCATGGTAGTTATCCTTATTAAGTGATGAGCGAGTGTGCTAATCTTTCTGATACAGGATGTCAGGCAGTCTAGATACCCTACTATGCAAAACCTGAAATGGGTTAAAGATTGTGTTAGTTCAAAATGACTACTTCCTTTAAAAACAGCAATTCTTCACATGCCATTCTTTATCGACTAGCTATCATGTTAAATACAGGCCATTTTCAATACCAACATTAATTGCTTAATCTAAAGCTCTGTTTTAAAACCTAGTCAGCTATCCCAGTTTGCACTCTGACAAGTTGATTGAAACTTAATTCACAATGGAAAAAAAAATTATTAAATACTGGAAAGCTTTGATTTAAAATATCTAAATAAAAACAAACTATTTTACCAAATAGTTGTGTGCGCATTGTACTTTCTGCTTATCAAGAATTATACTGTACAATGTTAAATTCAGAATCAGTTGAGTTTGACCAGCTTAACCACTCTGGATAGACTGGATGACCAGCTAACCACCTTAGGCTGGTTAAAGCGTTTTTCTTTTTTTAGCAGATTTATGATTTTCAATTTGATTTAGGCTGATGTTGGCTTAGAAGGCTTTAAAACAGAGCTTAAAGACTTTTTAATGAACTTAATATCTCAAAAGTGTGTACCTGGGTATCCTTGACCGTTGTAAGGGATGCCGACACACTGAGAGGAATCACAGTATCCTGGAGGTCCAGATGGTCCTCTGACTCCAGGGGAACCCTGCCGCCCTGGTGGACCACGGGGCCCGGCTGAGCCTGTGGGACCAGGGGGTCCTGTCTGTGACTGTCCTGGGGGCCCTTAAAAACAGAGACAGAGGAGACATAAAAAAAGTGCCTGACATTGCGATTATGATTTTGCTGGATATGTAAGAGGAAACTGATTTTTAACTCTGTAATTTAAATGTTTTGAAGGCTTAATTAAAAGGAGACAGGAGGAAACTCTGACATGCTCCCCCCACCATCATCCCCCAACCCCCCCAGCCTCTAGGCAGTCTAGACAGTATAAAGCAAACAAAAATGACGACCCTTGACTTTTACTCTTGTGCACATTGAATTCAGAACATGTGTTGCCAATGAGGTCTCCACAGAAAACACAGGTCACTCCCCCAAACTACAAACAGTTCACCACAAACTTTGTCTGTTTCATTCACAGAGAGATCCTGGAAACGTTCGTATGAGAAAGATATTTCCGATAGTTTTCTATGATAGGCTAGCTCTTGGGAACATGTGGTTTCAGACAAGCAGACTGGATAGCAATTAAATATGTCCTGTGGAGAAGATGCAGATTTGTGTGTTGCTTATGTTAGCATTGAGGTAATAAATTGTTCGGACCCTTTGTGTTGCTCTGTATCTAGCACTTTAAAACCCCAAACATGTCTAAACAAACTCTGTCTTATAACAAATAGATTATTTCTTGTTAATGACTCAGCATGAAAACTACCATTTTGGCTAGTGTTGCCACTTGGACAATGGAAGTGCGTTGTTTAATGAAAACTGATTTATTTCTAGGCTCTTGTGTGTATTTAAAGGTCTCATTGCTGATTATAATTGGTATAATTTATTGCCCCCAACAGGCCAAAGTCTCAGAAGAAAAGACAGAGAAAAAGAATTTATGAAGGACAAATGCATAGAGATACAGCAAGATAAATACAAATAATTCCACTACATTGTGTATCAATAATTTATAATCCAGGGATGGGAATTATAAGATGCTTAAATTTTCTGGTTCTGATTTTGTTTCTACCTAACTATTCCTTTTCCTCCTGGGTCTGTTGTCTTTTCAGTCATTTTAGGGAACAAAAATGTCTGAAAAAGCTTATTGCAATATTCCATTTCTCTCAGAAGCTTCACATTTTGAGATCATTCCTGATTGTAAGAGAGCATTAGTGAAGAATTGTGGTTGTTCAATCATGTGCTCCAATCACCATGACAACTAATGCACAAGTGCTCAATCAGTGTTTTGTCTGTACCATCAGAATGAAGATGCTCCACAAACCCTTAATGCAAAAAATGACATCAGATTTGAATCAGAATCTGTTCTCGATTATAAAACCTCTCTTTGCTCACAGCTCTCTGGAATTCCTTGGAGATGCAAAGCGCACAGAGAAAAAGTACAACAAAGAGAAACACAGTTGGAAACGCCCTAATTATTTAAAGATTTTTCAGCTGTCTAGATGTCGCTACAGGGCTTTTGAGGTAAACGCTCCTGCCGACTTCTTTCTCAAACTTTTGAAGTTCTCCTAATCCCAACTGTCACAACAGGGTTTAATGAGGGGTTGGCACACTTCTGGGCCAACCTGTCCAAACAACCCAGGGAAAACAATCATTCCTGATTCATTGGAAAAACTAATTCCTGCACTTGCATAAGAGACCATTCATTTTATGATGAATCATCATTTTTGTGCTCATGTTTGTGCTCATCTATCAAGCTTAAATACTTCACTGTTCCTCTTAGAATGATATGGAAATTATTCACCATGGAAATAGGCATTGAATGTTGTTAAATACATGGTAACAATAATCAGGTGAATTGGTTTCATAAATCTGGAGATTTTGGAGAGGCTACTGTATGTCTGAAAGCTTTCAGTGAAAAGCGAGTGTGCACACAAGCTCTGAAAGTAATTTGCAGTGACACTGGTTTGGTTTGGTTAGGCTGAGGTGGAAATGAGCTTTAGGCAGTCATACCAGGTGGTCCTAGTGGTCCTCTCTGTCCCTGAGTGCCAACACCTGGAGTTCCTCTCTCACCCTTCTCTCCAGGCAATCCTAGAACATTATGAAAAGTAATTACAACCCACGACTTATACAATGCATTCAAATATGTATGACTGTACAGCAGAATAACTGACAAGTGGCCAGATTTTACCATTTTGGAGGTAAAATTCTGTTGAAAGCTATAATTAATCCAAATACACTTTGACATCTACCATTCACAACAAATACATAAACAACAATTACATTTTGACTTTTGACAAGCTTGACGCCACTGTGCTGTTGCTAGGATTTCTGAGTGTTTATTAGCACATAGCTCTTTGGTTGTTAGGGTGGTTGCATTCTGGCAAAAGAGCCCAACCCCACACAGTCAATCATTTTTTTGTTCATAAATACAGCCTTTAAAGTAAAACTATTAGGCTTTTAAACTTGAAATTGTAACCTTGGGTCAAATATAAAGCATAATATGGGGTTAACCCCAAAGCGGTGCAAAGTTAGCACCTAGCACTGCTATCCTACTCCAGAATGTGGTTTATAACCCATGGTTAAAAAGAGTCAAAATTACCAGTGTGAAAAGTTGATTTACCCAAGATTAAAGGTGAGGTTTAAAAAAAAAACAGGATTAATTTATCATTTAATGTTCAAACTTCAAAATGTATTACCCAGCTCATACACAAACCACATGTTTTGATGCTAATTATTGATATCCACAGAAAAATGGTGCTAGTTGAGTTACTTTCACTGAAGATTAATATTGAGTAATATGTTCAATTGTGTCAAACACCAATAAAAAAATACTATAGCTGTATTGTAAATCTCTAAAGATAAAGTTTATTCTATCGTGTAAGAACAAAATACCTCTTTCTCCTGGAGACCCTGGCAAACCTGGGTTTCCTGGGAAACCGTTGGGTCCAGACGGACCTGGCTCTCCACGGGATCCCTGGTTGCCAGGAGGGCCTGGAGGACCAGCAGGACCAGGACTATTGCTCCTGTAGTTACTGGGGATCTGGTTCAACATCATATCGATTCTGCTCATTTGTCCTACAGGCAAATCAATAACATTCTGTTATAAGATACACAAATAATCCTGAAATGGTAGTTTTACACAAAATACTTTTATAGTAATGACTGGCACATTCACAATGAATGCTGATGCTACTTACTGCTGACTAGCTGTTCACAGACCTGCCGTGCCACAGAGCGCATCATGTTTTGTGAAGCAGTATCTCCCTGCAAAACAAACAGACAACTGAAAAAAACAGTTTTTACATTTTCCAGAGAAAATGTAAGATTGCACATGAACTGCCGCCATGATGCTGGTGGTGTTATGGTAGGTTGTCAGGACGTTGCTCTTCAATAGTGAAGGTGTTTATTTAGCAGGAACTATGTGGTTGCTAGGCAGTGATGGTGAGTAATAGGAAGTTGCTAGAATGTTATGACTGGTTTCTAGGTGGTTTCTTACTGGCCCAAGGTATGAAAGGCCACCTATGTGTCTGTGTTTTTATCTACATATAGATATGGATCAGGTCCCTTTTTTGTGCAAGTCTATAGGATTTTTGTTTTATTGTGAAGGTCTTAAGTCTGATCGTTTAGAAGGGTAACAGCACTCCCTTCCTCCACATGCTACATCAACTGAACTATGAGTTATGACAGCAGGACAAATGATGCAAGATGATTTACATGCAGAAGTGATCTGAGCAAAGCCTGAAATCTAAATAACAACAATAGTTACAGGATAGTGATGCTTGCCTTAGCAAACAGTGCTAACAAAAGACAAGCATGCAGTTGATAAAAACACTCACTCTTTCACCCTTCTCTCCTTTCAAGCCCACAGGACCCTGTGATTAACACAAGAAAATCAATTCAGGTCAATAGCAGATGTTCAAATGATTGTACATGTTTCTATTTTAACCTGTTTTGGGCATTAAAACATTTTAAATTATCTTTTAAATAAACAATGACCGCACTTTATTTTAAGATATCTTTATTACAGTGTAATTATATGTAAGTACCGGGTATTATTAAATAAACAATATGTACTTACTCTAGGGTTAGGATTTAGGGTTAGTTGCATGTAATTATGCATAATAACTGCATAATTAACTGCAAATTAAAGTATTAATAAAACAACTATTTAATTGTACATGTACATACTGGGAGGCCAGTG
Source organism: Ambastaia sidthimunki (assembly GCA_036877625.1). NCBI lineage: Eukaryota > Metazoa > Chordata > Actinopteri > Cypriniformes > Botiidae > Ambastaia > Ambastaia sidthimunki. Next base: position 52,830 of record JAZGTK010000719.1, read on the forward strand.
TCTCCAGATTTTCCTGGTTGTCCAGTGATTCCTGGCAGTCCAGGTGATCCTGGTGGTCCCTGAAAAGCATTACTTGTAAGGATAAGTAATTCATTGCCGCTCATTTTGATTTCACTTCATTTAAAACTTTTCTTTCTTAATGATTCTAAATCATTCCAGCATTAAATCTTTTATTGCTTTGAGGACCATCCCTCACAGGTCCTCTTTAATTTAAAAAAATGCCACCTTATTTTTAACCAAAATGTATAACAACTTAACTCTGATTGTTTTTATAACATTTAAAAATCACTTTTGAAACTATCAGTAATTACACCTAATCACAACAATGGATATATAACAACAGGTAGTTAAAAAAATGTTAGTCTCCCAGGAGCCTTTAAATACAAATAACACAACAGTTCTGAGTTAAAGTCGGCAATGTAGGTTAGTCAGAGCTGGATGTTTGAAACAGTTGTTTTGAGCCTGACATGATAAACAAGCAGCTTGTAAGAGTCATGTGTTTGTGAAAGCCTTGACGCTGGTTCATGTTTGTTGTTGCGGGCATCAGTGTGGACACCTCAACAGAAAAATGTGCAGTGTATTTATTGTCTTGCTGTTGTTTGGTCTATTTCTTTCATTACTTCACATTCAAGCTGCTGTACATTCAGAATATTATTGTACGACACGCTGGCAGAAAAACACAGATGTTAAAGATTCATTAACACAACAAAAGAAACTGAACTAGAATCATTCAGTTTCACAATCACTATATATTTACCATTCAAGACAACAGAGTCTGGAAAGTTAATTAAAGTACTTAATGCTACACGTACATCTGCATTCATACTAGATACACGTTTGTGACAGAACTGCTGACGTGATGTAGCTGACTGTCATTTGTACAGCAAACAATGTATTTGACTGAAAGTGCCATTTTAAAGCACCATTACGCACCATTGGTCCTGATGGGCCTCTTGGTCCAGATGGGCCTTCGTTTCCAGGCGGACCCTGAATAAAAACATGTGCTATCACAGTGTATAACATATAAAAAATACATATAACATTTGACAATATACTTAGTGATTCATTCAAGCATATTACTGATATAATGAAGTTCACAACTCAATTTACTGCAGTAACATGACAGAATATTTCCAAGTCAAACAGGATATTCAAAGAAAGGTAGACACCAAAATTGATTGAACCTCAACATTTGCAGTGGCATTCCACACAGAATGAAGGCAGGTGATTGGAGGGGGGGGTTGAAAAGTAAAAGGGATTGGAGTAGCCAGTCGAAAAGGTCATTTCAGAGGTGGAACAAGTTATAATATTATGTAATAAAAAATAAATATTTTAAGAAAAGGTAAAAAAAAGCTTTTTTTTGGCATAACATGCCCTGATGAATCTTCCACAGTATGAACAGGAATTTGTATTAAGAAAGTAAACAGAATCAATTCTGGATTCATGTTAACTTTAAACATGCCCTTGAGATCCACGTACCAAAACAGACTCAACTGGCCAGACCATACAAAACACAAGCCAGATAGCAAATCTGAAAACCTGCTCGTTCAAACAAGGTGTAAAACTCATTTTGAGTGTTGCACTGCATGTTCACTTCAAACGTATGGCTAAATCTGTCTTACCCGTCCTCCAGATGGTCCTACAGGGCCAAGAGGACCAGGAGCACCAACAGCACCCTTGAAAGGTGGAAAAAATAATCTTCATGTCAGATCGTTGTTACAAAATGCAGTTTTTCAGGTATCAAACGATGATTTTGCTGTATGTGGATCAAAGCTGAGTAATTTCATTTGTTGTTAGGATATGACTAAGTTCAACCTTTCCACAGAGGACAAGGAAGGTATTACCAGCTAAACCACATGAAATAAAGTATAAATAAATGTCATAGTATAAATAAATGTCATGTTTCTATCCATGTTTTTCTTTTATTTTTGCAGGTCAAAAACTGAAGTTATGATGATGTTGTCAATAATTCCGCATGTTCAGAAAACTGTATGAAACACAGCCCTGTATTTTGTGGCTGTGTATGTTTAAAAGCACTTCAGTGTCTGTCAGTTTTAATACTGTAAGTGCAAAACTATTTTCTTTGCTTAAACATGATCAAAACAAATTTTTATATAAAGTTTTTTTTATAAACATAATATTGAATGCTTCTGAAAAACTTCCAGAATCCAGCATGTCCTAACTGTTTATTCTGAGCTCAGATGCTTTACAAAAATGCACTCACTCTCTGTCCAGGT
>JAZGTK010000720.1:0-54985 GCA_036877625.1 Ambastaia sidthimunki
TTAACTGCTCACAAACGAACATCACTTAAACTTGTCGATCTTGTTACATGCTCTGAAGTAGCACTGTCTATCAGTAAGAAGTGTATTTTCTAGTGGCCACGGGGAATGACATTTCTTAGAGTTAAGGTATAATTATTAATGTTTCGCTGGGCGAATGCATTGATTAATTATTACTATTGATTCTGCTTAATCAGGTAAACACATATATATATACATCTTTCAATAATTAGTATAATTAATTACAGTTAATTATACTTATTATTCCCTTTGAGCTAAGGCTTAAATTCCCTCGTTTCAGCGGAAGAGCAATAGTGTTTTAAATAACGCTTTCCAACCCGGCTGATACGCTACAGGGTACATCCATCAGGTGGAAAAAGTTATGGAAGCAGATAAGTGCAGGGAAAAAAGGGACAATGAGAAGGTTCATGGTACATTGTTGGCTGTGGGGGATGAAAACTCAACATTGTGGCACCCACCGGTTGATCTGGGCCATCTAAGTGAGGATAAACAAGCTGTGGTTAAGCAAATGCTGCACAAGGAGTCTGCATCCTTTGCCCGGGATGGGAAAGATGTTGGCTGCATCCCAAGTCTCCAAATGTCCATCAAACTTAAAGATGACGTAGCAGTGCAACGTGCCTACTCCTCAATACCCAAGCCATTATTCAAAGAAGTCAAAGATTATATTCAAGACCTCCTAGCTAAAGGGTGGATTGTAAAGTCTAAATCCCCTTACTCTGCCCCTGTAGTCTGTGTACGGAAAAAGGATGGCTCATTGCAATTATGTGTTGATTATCGGCTCCTCAATAAGAAAACCGTACCAGACAGACACCCATTGCCGAGGATTTAGGATTTGATTGACACCCTGGGAGGATATACTTGGTTTAGCATCCTTGACCAAGATGATCTCAGGGATGAGTGCTACACACTGATGCATCCGAAAGGGGCCTTGGGGCTATCCTGTATCAGCACCAGAATGGAGGGTTGCGGGTCATTGCATATGGATCCAGAATTCTTTCTCAAGCTGAAAAAAACTACAGGATGCATAGTGGGAAGCTGGAGTTTCTTGCATTAAAGTTTGCGGTATGCGAAAAGTTTAGGGATTATTTGTTTTACGCCCCCCACTTTACCATCTACACTGACAACAATCCTTTAACCTACGTTATGAGTACTGCAAAGTTGAATGCAGTAGGCGTTGGGTGGGGGAGTTGTCAGACTTTTGCTTTGATATTAAACATCGACCTGGCAAAGCGAACATTGACGCGGACACATTATCACGGCTCCCTCTTGATATGGAGAAATATGCTGCAGGGTGCACGGAGGATCTGTCGCAAGAGGTGGTACAAGCTGTCTGGGAGGGGACTCATGCCTCCAGGCACAAGGACGTGGCTTGGATCGCGGCACTTAATATGGCTCATGGAGACACGAACCTATCAGTCCCTGATCCCTTGTTGCCACCTATAAGCAAGGTCGAACTCGCCAAAGCGCAAAGGGATGATCCAGTTATCTCTAGCTTGGTGGAGATGAAAGAGACAGCTGAGGCAACGGATGAGGAGAGGAGGAGAAAGATGATGGGGCCAGCCAGGAAACTGTTACGGGAGTGGAGCAAGCTGTCTTTGGAAAAGGGATGTCTGTATAGGCAAGTGGCTTGGTTTGCCAACCAAGTATAGACAACTTGCCTTGGAGCACCTGCATGACAGGATGGGACATGTAGGCCATGAAAAAGTAATCCACCTAATGCGGGAAAGGTTCTATTGGCCCCATATGAAGAGAGAAGTAGAGGAGTATGTGACCAAAAAGTGTCCATGCATCAAAGCAAAAAAAACAGTCACTCATGTCCGAGCACCCATGGGAAGTATAACTTCCAGCTCACCAATGGAACTTGTCTGCATTGACTATCTTCACCTGGAACAAAGTCAAGGAGGGTATGAGTGCATACTAGTGGTCGTAGATCACTTCACAATATTCGCTCAAGCTTTCCCTACAAGAAATAAATCAGGACGGACAGCGGCTGAGCGGTTGTTTAATAACTACATTACTCGCTTTGGATATTCAGGCAAGCTGCATCACGATCAGGGCAGGGAGTTCGAAAATGAACTTTTTCGGAATCTTCGGCATTTGGCGTTTGGAGTGCCCCATTCGAGAACATCCCCATACCACCCCCAGGGGAGCCCCGCCGAGAGATTCAATAGGACTCTCTTGCAAATGCTTCGAACAATGGCGGAGAAGGAAAAAGCAAACTGGAAAGACCACCTGCCTCAAATTATACATGCCTACAATTGTACTCGCCATGAGTCAACTGGGTATTCCCCATTCTACCTGCTGTATGGGCGACACCCATACTTCCCATTGACCTGATATTTGGGCTGGTGGAGGAGGATGAGCAGCAAACACCCAAGGGATTTGTAGAACAGTGAGGCAGAAGAATGTCAGAGGCATACCAGATAGCAAATGAAAACAGCAAGCAGGCGAGTGCAAGAGGCAAAGCCCAGTATGACCTTAAAGTTAAAGGTGTAGTGCTGAGGCCCGGGGACAGAGTGCTAGTCAGAAACCTAAACCAGTGTGGGGGGCCAGGAAAGCTTTGACCATACTGGGAAAAAAACATTTATGTGGTCCAAGAGCAAGTGGCCGACAACCCAGTGTATAAGGTGCGCCCGGAGAAGGGAGAACAAAAGGGTACACGCACTTTACATCGAAACCTGTTCTTACTAGTAAATGATTTACCCGTTGAAACACCATCAGATCCTGGGAAACCTGCAAAACAGAAGAAAGACAGACAAATGAACAGAGAGACAAAGAGCAAGGAATTTGCATACCATGGGGAAGGAGAGACAGATTCGGATTCCGATGACTCTGGAGATTATTGGCTGATGATTCCTTCAGGCTGGGCAGAATGTGAAAGACGGAATACTTACCTGCCAAGGTCAGGACCAAGTCTGGGGAATCCAATGATGGAAGTATCACCACTAGCTTCTGCAAGAGAAGAGCAAAGTCACATACAAGAGTCACAGAAGGGGGATACTCAAAGCATTAGTCAGTCATTGAATGAACCTGCCTACTGCTCTAGATCCTTACCAGGGAGTGAAGAAGATGGTGAAGTCGAGAGTCTTGTGATGAATGAGGGAATTGACTATCCAGAGGAGGAAAAAGATCTGGTCATAACAAGACAATCCACACGAGAGCGAAAACCAAAGCGCATATTCACATATGAGACATTGGGTCAACCCTCAATACAACCCCGCACCACACTCAACAGTGTAGAAGCTTATACACTACCATATTTACCAGTGTGGGCAACTCCTTATCTTTTGGCACATTCATTTCATATTACACCTTTCACATATACAATGCCATTATATTAAGTAAAGGGCGCGGGAAAATTTGGTTGAGTTCTTGTAGCCGGAGCCTATTTCATTTTGTCGGGGAGGATGTGACACCCTGAAGTAGGTGCACATTTGTTGTCATTTTGAAGAAAGTTTTATTTCATATGTATATGATTTATTTTTAAATATCTCATACATGTTAAATGTAATAGGGAGCTGAGAACTGTGAGTGCAAATCATTGTCTGTCGCCGAATGAGATCGGGACTCTTATTTTGAAAGTGGACCAAGGACTCGCATAGAGGAGCAGCATTGCATCACGTTCTCACAATTGCTGGGGATTATGTGCGATACTAACACGTTTGCTCCTGTCTCTTAATTTTATCCTGTTTTTACAGGTACGATTATCACAACAACAAAACAATATGCACAGAAGTCATGTAGCTCCAATGTGTATGTTCTCGTTATATATATATTGTTTATAAAAGTGTTGGTTTGTGAAAATGTAAAATGTGAGTAGGTCATCGGCCATTTTGTAAATGTTGTGACAGCGTGCACTCGTGAAATACATTTACGTTGATTCATAGTTTAGTTGATTCTCCAGTTACCAGGTTATAATGTTCATTATCTGTTTATTCATTATGTTGGTGTTTATTTAATTTGAGTATATGTATACATTTAATGTACTTCTCCAGTTATATGTTTCAAAAAAACAATTCTGTGCAAACTAATGTAATACAATATTTTCTGCCAATGCAGAAGGAAAAAAATGATGTTAAGGTAACATGATGACAATACTGATTATAAAGTCGGGCTCTATAAAGCTAATATATCTTTCTGATTGCTTCAAATGCTCAGTTATGTGTGCAGATTCCATATGCATAAAGATAGTTTGACTTATTTTGGGTAGATTCAATTGAGTTAAGAGTTCAAATGTATCAATGTCTGTATAAGGAAAAAGATGCAAATGAGAAATGTGTATTGTTGGGAAAATAGAGAAAAAGGAAGCTTGATGCTTAACCAATGTGAAAGCATTTAATAAACAATTGCTGGGGATTATGTGCGATACTGACACGTTTGCTCCTGTCTCTTCATTTTATCCTGTTTTTACAGGATTTTTCTAATCTGTCCACACGGCCTTTCATACGGGGCCTGTAACACCTGGGTTGCTTCTGGAGTCCAAGGTAGTTTCTTAGGTTTGCCTTTAAGGAGGGGGGTTAGGGGTGCAGCTATCCAACTGTAGTTTCTGATAAATCTACGGTAGAAATTTGCAAAGCCAAGGAATCTTTGTAAATCTTTAACTGATACAGGTTTGGGCCAGTCAGTGACTGCACGTATCTTGCTCTCGTCCATTTCCACTCCTTGATGGCTAATGTTGTAACCCAGAAAGGTGTCTGCTTGACATGGAGCTCACACTTCTCTGCTTTTACATATAACTGGTTCTTCAATAAACGTGATAATACAGTCTTAACTTGCTGAATGTGTTCTTCCTCTGTTCTAATGCAGAGGGTACCAAAGGTAGAGGGTATCTGAATTTGACTGTGACATTGTTTAGGCCTCTATAACCAATGCATGGTCTTAGCCTGCCATCTTTCTTCTCGATGAAAGAAGAACCCTGCTGCTGCTGGGGATGTGGAAGGATGTATGAAACCTGAGCTTAGAGCCTCTTCAATGTATTCCTACATGGCCTGAGTTTCATTGCGAGCTAGCGGGTATATTTTACTCTTGGGTGGCATGGCGTTGGGTAAAAGGTCTCTGGCGCAGGCCCATGGTTCTATGGGGTGGTAGTTGTGCTGCTTTGGTTTTACTAAAAACCTCTTGATACTCTGCATAACAGGAGGGGATTTTAGTAGTCTTCTGGGCTTTCAATGCTTGTAGTCAAGCATGACTTGTGAATTACAGACTTGAAACAGGTGGCTTGACAAAAATTAGACCATGACGTGAGCTCATTGTTCTGCCAGGAAATAATGGGGTCATGTAATGATAACCTTGGATAACCCAGGATAATTTCGTACTTGGGAGCCTGAATTACATAAAATGAGATAGATTCTTGATGAAACAGTCCAATCTAAAGTTGTATAGGAACTGTTTCCTGTGTGATGCCATTGCCAATAGGAGATTCATTGACTGCACTGATCTTAATGGGTGGAACACATGGAATGGTGGGAAAGTTGATTTTATTGATGAGATCTGTGTTAATGAAGTTCAATGCTGCCCCAGAGTCAATCAACGCTGTAGAATCGAATACATGAGATTGGATGGTGATCTGAATTGCTATCTTGAATGCTTTAGAATGCATTCTAAAGCGTTACAGGATGTCGGGTCTGTTGCTCTCAGGTGTCTTCGGATGATGACACGTAGAGATAATCTGATATTATCTGAAAGGCCACTTAAATTATATAATTTGCACACATTATATAATTTGACAGAAGTTTGAGTTTGGTTCTGGACTAGCTAACTAATGCAGCATAGACATGTTTAGGCAGCTGAAAGTGAAAGTGACATGTTTTTGTCAGATATGGTAACCCATACACGAAATGTGACCTCTGCATTTAACCCATTACTGGTGAGGAGTAAACATACACTGCAAATCATGAACACAGTGGGCAGCTATCACTGCAGCGCTCGGGGAGCAATCAGGGGTTAGGTGCCTTGCTCAAGGGCACTTTAGTTGCTACCTGCCAGCACTGGAATCACTGGAACCAGCAACCTTCTGATTACAAGCCCGACTCAGCAGGCCACAACTGCCCCACATAAAACTGCTCACAGTTTAGCAATAGCCTGATTAAAGATTTATTCATAAATGACCCACATTCATGAATGACTCCATGAGTCTCTGAATTTTTTATGCAAAAGCGATACTCAAAACGAAATGATCACGCGTCCCACAGAATCCGAGGCCTCGTTTGTCATCAGTCACGTGATTCTTACGCTAACTGTACAAGCCTCGAACCGGGGCTTCATCTGGCACACCCCTTTTTGCTCGACACAGGTTTTGAAGCCTCGCTTCAAATCACACATCACTAGTTCTTGGCATTAAGATCGCTTTGCTTATTTTCGTGAATGGAGGGCATACATCAGGAAAAGGTAACTTTTTTTTGTTATTTGCCACTTTGGGCGATAAGTTGCATGTGCATGTTAGTTGGTTAACATGTATTTTGTTTGTAAAGTGGCCTTTATTCCTAGTCGTGAGGTTTCTCATCGTTGGATTTTGTTCCCATTTAAATTGGAGAGCGGCGGCGTTGCTGTTCTGTTTCCAGCTGGGGTCTATGCTTGAATCGCTTGGATGGTCATTCGTCCCCAGTCCAATTTTTTTTTTTTTTTTGTCCATTGTTTGGTTGTTTGTTGTGTTTAAGTTGTTTGTGTTATTGCTTTTTGTGTTATCTTTATTGTTTGTATTTGTTTTTGTTGGCTAGTGAGTATTTGTGTAAGTGAATTGATATTTGTTAAATTAATTGACCAGTGTAGAGCAGGATGCATGACTTGAAACTGTATATCCCCATGTTTTACTGTGCTAGTCTGTTGTGAGAGTGTGGCAAGCATTTTCACTCTCGCTGGTTCTTTTTTTTGTTGTTGTTGTTGAATTATTATTATCATTGTTGTGCTCTGGATTGGGATTGAGTTTAATTGTAAAACCTGTTCTCCCCTTTAATGAGCTCTTTCTTGTCTTGGCAGGATCTGGGCACCAAGGGCAGGGGATTTCAAATGGTGGTTCTCTCACGTGTGCTGTGATCATCACTAATAACAGACAGTGTGTGTGTGTGTGTGTGTGCATGCACTGTGGAGTGTAGTACTATTGGTGACATTGGATATTTACTCTGCCTTTGTTGGTAAGCCCAGTTCTGTGCCATAGCTCTAAGTGTGGATTGTTAGAACAACCCTGTGACTCTAAGCTGTGTTTTAATGCAGAATAAAATTATTTTCTTAATCAAACCCTATGTCTCTGGCCCTATGTCTTGAGGACACGCTTATACCGTGTGCCTGTCCCCTCCCTTTGCCACAGGTGCAAGACGTTAAAATATGGACAAAGCACGTGAAGTAAGGAAAGCGATCTTATTTTTCAAAGTACGGGACAGCTGACAAACTTATATTACATCAAAATATAACATCTTAACTTATATTAACGCTTTGATGCTTAGTACTGCGATAAATGCATGTCTTCAGCAAATTTACTTCCACAAGCAGGATTATCTCATGTACGGAACTCTAACAAAACCTAAATGTATTCTGTTTGTGTTCTTAATCTGAAGACGGCTGAGAAAAGTTTAATCAGAGCTTTGGAGAACAAGCGACAACCAATTAGGACGCAGCTTCAAAATCACTGATAACCTTTCACAAATTCAAAGAAAAGACGGGACTAAAGAACCCTTTCCCGATACAAAGAATAATTTCAGAAAAAAAGGGGGTTCTTTAGAAAGACAAAATAGTCTAACTAAAACTTTGATCATAGTTAAACTCTTGAAGAACCATATGTTTTTAGAGTGAATGTTGTGCTGTATGAATCTTGTGCAGGCTCTAGATTTCTAACTTAAATCATCTTCTTCATAATAAGGATGCTACTTATTGTAATACATGCACATTTTGCAATGATAAAATGGTAGCTATTTAATTATTTACACTATCCATAGAGTTTAATAGCTCAGAGAATTGTGGTTCATCAGTCTGTAGTAACAAACAGCTTTTTCACATGCCTTTTTTAAATGAAAATAAGGTAGTCACGAGTGCTGTGATCCAACCCTAAGTCCAGCCTTCAGGGGCCCTGATTCTGTAGTGAAGATGATGAGGGGAGGAGAGCTTGCATTTGCATTGGTCAGGGGTGCGGACACACATTGAAGCACATATATACATGTGAGCATCACATGTCTTCTGAAAATCCTTTTAAATGCTAAAATGCCATGGTCCAGTCTTACACTTACACTACTCTGAGAAAATGAGAAGGACAAACATCAGTTCTAAGGCCAGAAGCCCAAATGTGCAAATGCTCTGAGAATGCTATGTAAATAAGTTCGTAACCTTCCGATAACCTTATGTAGGGCTAGGGGTTTCGGGAGCTTACTAAAGCATTGTTAGGTGACTGCTAGGGTGTTCTGGGTGGGTGCTTATAAGCCTGCATCCAAAGGGTCCACCTTAAAGTCTCATGAATTTGTGTGGGTTTTTCAACCACCAGTTAAAAGTCCAATCGCAAAGCTGTGTGATCTGATGTGTCATTTGATGCCTGTGGTACAGCTTGTGCTGGACAAGTTACAAGCCAAAGTTTAGTATAGGTTTCAAGACTAAACAGTAGTAACAGTGAGGCTTGGTTGACACAAATGGGCTTTTTTCCCCAGCACAAAAGCCTGGGACTCACCAGGTCAGCCTGCAGGGAATATTGGGTTGTTTTTAGACCATCAGTCGACTAGTTTTGTCAGTGTGTTTAGCATCGTTGGATGTAATTGGTGAATTGGTGGTACACCTCATTGGTGAGGAAGAGATCTCCAATTGGCTGTTCAGCTTCAGACAATAAGTTTACAAGAATAAAATGCAAACCAGACCAACGGAGTAAAAAGTGAACTTGTCATTCCTGTCATTGTCATTCTTGTCACTGTCAATGTCAGTGCCCTTTGCAAATTAGCAGATATGAAACAGCTGCTTTCCTCATCTGTTTGGTGTGTCCCTACACACAAGTATTTTAGAATGAGTGAGGCCTGTTTAGAGACACTGACATGAAAATCAATGGCCCAGTAGGGGAGCAAGTGTTCAGTCAGGGAACTGAAAGACGCTGTGAGCGTGGGTGGGGTGTTTTGTGGTTACCTTGACAACCGCCATGTCGACAGGCAGAAGGCTTGATGTCGGGGGGATCGATAGCTTAGTTACAAAAGATGCTATTTCACAAGTCAGTGGTCAGCAGGTGCCTGAAGTCAGTTAGCTCAGATAACTGTTTGTTAACAAGTAAAGTGTGGCCACAGAAAGCACATCCGCATCCAGTGACAGCAGCCAGATGCACGTAATTGGCTTTTAGTACCCGACTCCGCAAGAAAAGAGAGAGGGCGAGAAAACTGAAAAGCGAAGTTTATTGGAGTACTGATGATGACCTGGATGGGATTCCATCAGTCACCACCCATCAACTACCTGATTGGTCTGTTGTCCATGCAGTGTGTTAAAAGAATAAACTGTGGGTAATGGATATTTAGGATTTGGCCTAGATACTGGTTACTAAAGGGTTTTTGAAAAATGTTCAAGGGCTTGGGGTGTTCAGGACTAGGATGACAAAACATGGTTTTTATCCCTCTGTGATGATAAATGAAGGAAGATTAAGGTGCGTTCAGGTTTGGTGCATGTTGTCAATCTGGCTAGAAAAGTTTCCCCATGCTCCAGCTTTTTAACACAGAAACACCAGCCAGACTGAGAAAAAAACATTCTTAAAATGATTCTTTCTTAAACGATTGACCCAAAAATGATCTTCAATTACCATTATCATCTTAAGTCGTATGGTTTTCTGAAGTCGTATGGTCCAAACAGACTATATTTGCCACCGGATGGCTTTGGAAGGCTCAGAATATACACCAATTTATGGACTTCGTTTAGTAAATACATTTTATAGTACATTTGTTTCTTCAATCTGGAGCTTGGAAGCCCATGGTTACTACATGCTTTAATTGTAAGGAAAAGAGCAGCTTAAGCATTCTTTAAAATTTCTTTAAAATCTCTCCTTTTGCTTTTAATGGAACAAAGTGAGTTAGATTTGTTCATTCCTTTAAATGTGGAACATAATTATGACATTGAATTCTGGCAGTTAAATACTGCTTAGCATTATTTGTCAAACCTGGTTGCGCCTGCTTGTGTTTTCTGTTTTTTTTTTCTTGAGTCACAGGGCATTTTAAGGGTTGATGGGCCTGCCTTCACAGAACTGGTGTTGGGACATGGATCTGAAATAGAAAGAGGGTTGTTAATCTGAATCAATGTTATGACTTTTTTAAGTTATTTAAGTTAATTTGAAATGACAGAGCAGACAATAGTGCTCTCTAGTGGCCATTTCACATGACAAAGGACACTGCAATAAGAGCCTGACACACACACACAAATTGACTATTTATTTCAAGCCAAGTGACCTCAAGTTATTACACAATTTAAAAATTCATCATAAAACAATGAACAGTATTCTTCAATGTTCCTGAATGTAACTGTATTTCATGATCTTTCTGGCAGTGGTCTGCTCTACTCCCCAGTAATACAGATCCACACTGAATGGGACAGCAGGGGCTCCCTGATCACTTCTGCTCACCATGGGCTCAGCCAAACCCCCAGACAAACTGAAACAACCTAACTTATAAACCAAAGGTTGCAGGTTTGATTCCCACAGCTGGCAGGAAATTACTAAGGTGCCCTTGAGCAAGGCACCTTTCCCCAGTTGTTCCCTGGGGTGCTGCAGTGATAGATGCTCAATGCTCTGTGTGTGTGTGTTCACAACCTGCAGTGTGTATGTTCACTACTTACTGGATGAGTTAAATGCAAAAGCCACATTTTAAGTATGGGTTACTATACCTTGACAAATACATCACTTTCACCTCCAAAGTACATGTAATTTAAAGCAGAATTATAGCCCTACAGTACAGAATATGTGCTCACAGGTGTATGGTTAATGGCCTTTTACAAAGTTTCAATCAGAATTGTGTTTCATCAAACATATTATGATGAAAACAAATGAGACATACACAAAATTGCTGAAATAAAAATTAATTTTGGAATATAGATTTTGGAAATAAAATCAAAATTGCGTTGGCCTGGCTGATTTATGCGCTTGAAGCGGTGTTTATCTTATTACATACAATTTTTCCTATTAGTGCTTTTATGTCATGAAAGCACATTTAAACTTTGTGGAAAAATTCCTTTCACTTTCAGCAGGGCTCAGATGAGGTCCTGAAGCAGTGTCAGGACCTCCTCTGGAGAAGTATCTTAGATTTCTTCTAAACCTGCCCAGCATGCACAAGGAAATGAAATCAAACCTTGACAGTTAATTCTTCATCAGACTGATATCAAGAGCCACCTGAGCACATGAACCTTCAGAACATCCTGCAACTTCTCCACACATCTGTGTTCTTTGTTTTACATTTAAAAAATAGAAATTATGACAGTCATAAATACATGTTATATATAATACACCAATTAAACATTTGGAAACACTTGCTCATTCTTTATTAACATTTTTTCACACTCTTGAATAATAGTAGACAACTTTTAGAATTATGGTATGACTAATAACAATTAAAAATGAATGAAATCAGGCTATATTCTAGCACATTCTATGTAGTCACCTTTTGTCTAGAATTTACAAATATTTGTTTTTTAATTAATACAAAGTTTCTTAAGGAATTATCCTAAGAAACTTTTTCAAGTTTTAAAGGAGTTCCCATCTATCCCACACTCTTATTGGCTGCTTTTTCTTCATTGTGTGGTCCAAAACATCCATTTGAAAAATATTTTTTATAAAATTATAATTTTCTAATAACAAAAATCAATATGTTGCCACAGCATATAATATAATATAATATACATTTAAAAATACAAAAATAAAATACATTTATTTGTATAATTTATACTTTTTTATATATTTATTTAAAAATAATTTTATATTTAATTTTTGAAATAGTTACATTTCTTAGGCTGAATTATTTAATAATAGTTTAATATTAGTTAATAATAATTTTATTTATTTTAAATAATAATAATAATTACTTAATAAGACATGTCAAAATACTGATACAACTTTGGTTTAAATACTTATAGAAACGTTTGGCCAAGATCCAGATCTTGATCCTTTGGTGTATACAGTTAATCCAGGTCCAGTTCTTTTCATCATAGCTGCGCTCAAGTGTGCGGAATAAAAAAAATACTACCATTTTTTTTTTTTTTCAAATTGACCAAATGGTAGCTATTTGTCTGAAGCAATAAAGTTGTGGGTGCTAAAGAGATAAATCAATAGGAGGAAATAGAGAGGCCCAGCAGTAGACATAGAGTGGAGCTGCCAATGGTGCCGTTATTGATTTTCTTGAGTTCAGCAGGCCTTGTAATTAAAATGTAAATTTTGAGAGAGATAACGTGTGACAGGAACTCTGGGATAAAGGGAGAGATAAAAGCTTTATGGTGAAAGGAACAGAGAGAGAGAGAGACAGAACAGAGGAGAGGAAAAGAGCAAATGCTTCTGAAATGAAAGTGTTTCTCTCTGGATGAGAAAGCCAGAGAAGGAAAGATTGGCCGGAGATGAGCTCAGCTCCTTTGACAGTTTGATGTAATATTAAATGAAACTGCTGATACTAACTTGTGCTGATTGAGTAATCTGAGATGATGGAGTTAACCTGGCAGTAAATCAGAGTGATATTTTATGTGTCCCATTTAAGACTTTCAATTATGCTGTGAATGGTTGTGTTATTAATGTACAATTTCCATTTCCAATCTGTGTTCTTCTGCATGTACAACAAAAAGACTGCTTTTCACCTTTAATTCTTTAGCTAAGTAATGAAATACATAATGTTCAAACTAACCTTAGATGTAATTCACTGTGGTACAAGATTATTAGTTGCTTAAACATTAATATATTACTATTGCTTATCCTTGAGATTAGAGGTTTTTTAAACCCTTGATTTTAGGTATTAAAATCTGGCATGTAATTTGTCCTGACCATTTGTGATAGAAACTTGAAGGATACTTCAAACTGTGTGGCTCTGTTAGGAGAGACATGTAAAGTCATCAGTTTTACCTGGTAGACCAAAAATGTGTGAAAAGAATTTCTTTATTGGGAGAGGGGAAACGAGTAAGCAAACATATAGAAACCACACAGAACACCCAACCAACAGCCACTTAAAAAACCCCAGCAACCACATAGCACCATGCTAAAAACTACTACACAGCTTAGGAACCACCCAGAACACTTTTTCAAAGACATAGAAATGTTCTAGAAACTCCCACAACCCACAAGTGAACACCCAGCATCAACCCAGAAAACCCTAGCAACTACACAGCAGTACTTTTTCAACATCTCAGCCACATAGCAATGCCCTAGCAAAACCTAAATGCACCACTAACAATTTCTTAATAAAATATTACAACTTGTTTGTGTCAATACCTTTATGGTATAACTTGTTTGTGTACAATATCTTTATGGATTAAGAGATAAATTAGTATAATCTAGTCTGAGATTAGAGCATGGATGGATGTGTGAATGGATGTTCGGTTCCACAAAGGAAGGTGAGGACTGTAAATTTACAGTTCTAAGATAATGGGAGCTTATTAACACTGTTGCTTTGTTAATTTAGCATGGACCCTGATCATTACATATTTTACTAAAGAAAACAGCTTAGTGGAGTCATAGAAATTAAATCCTAATAAATCTTTAGTTACTGC
The DNA here is from genome assembly GCA_036877625.1 of Ambastaia sidthimunki. Classification (NCBI taxonomy): domain Eukaryota; kingdom Metazoa; phylum Chordata; class Actinopteri; order Cypriniformes; family Botiidae; genus Ambastaia; species Ambastaia sidthimunki. The sequence goes on from JAZGTK010000720.1 coordinate 13,696, forward strand.
CTCCACAGAAATGGTGAGAAGAAATTAATAAAGAACAAGAAGGGGGGTCTTATTGTGCCTCACAATTACTGTACATACAGTGCAGAGTTCCTCAAACATTACTAGGAAACATCTATATTCAAAGTGCATGCTGTCCCTTCTACATGCATTAAATTATTTTGTAATCAATCATTTTCATGATAGTATAATTAAAAAGGGAAGGGATTTGAGGACAAATATAATCTGTGGTATTTAGCTTAGGTTTGACCTATTGCTTGACCTCTGTCTTTGGCCTGTGGCTTCTTGTCAATAGAGCTGTCCTTGCACAGATGGACAAACAGTCAGCTGTCAAAACACATTTCTATTGGTGGCCCTGGGTTATAATTGATTAAAAGCAGGCTTAAAGTGATTTAATACCTTTCAGAGAGAATCAGAGTTTATGAAATGTGCACCTGTTATACAGTGAATGTGATGATTATGTTGGCTGTTTTAAAGTTATGGGTAAATCTCAACAAGCAATCACACAAGGATATATTCCACTCCCAAATTAATAGAAAATAAATAAAGATAAATAAAACAGACAAAATTATGTTTTGTATAATGATACTGGAATTGGCTTTTCAGTTTAAAATGTTTTCATCACAACTAGTCACATTTTCACAATGTGTAACAATGCTTGATTATATTTGTAATTTTCATTCTCAGTGGTAAATTAGCATAAACTATGTACAACAAGGTAGCTTTTAAGGTGGTTCAATAATGTCAGTCTAAGAATATGTAGACTGCTTATAAATACTTTTAAACAATTATATATTATATAAATAAATGCCTTTTGCTTTACACCTTTCTTTGTGCTTTGAAGCTTTTCTACAGCTCAACATTTGAGCTGAACTTACCTTTATGTTTGTAATCCTGCATTAACCCCCCCATACACACATACACACGCAACTAAAAACAACAGGCTTTTCTGGGAGACTCCACGGCTCATCTTGGCTTTGAAGCAGCTGCTATAAGTGTGTGGTTATATTCTACGAGATTCATTTGGATTATAGGACTTTCTGTAGGACAGACACCTGAACAAACTCATCGTACTCTGCCCACAGATGGTCAGGAAAATGTGGTTCATAACCCTCTTTCTCTGGCACCTCTTCAAAATCCTTCTTATCTTCCTCGCCCTCCTCAGGAGCTCTCGTCTAGTTTGGAGTTTATAACAACAAAGCCATAATAAAATGTATACATTTTTTGTTAAATAGTAAGTGTAAGTGTAAATTGTAATGTGCAAGGGAAAACTGTGAGCCTTTTTTCTTGGCTTATTTTATTGATTTAAGTAACAATTGCATTTTACATACAATAGAAGTGGCATAAAAACTACTGATGTGAAACTTTGATTAACACTCAGATTGGATATTCTCTGTGGCCTCAGGATATTCCAGAGATTTACAGCACACAGAATGGCAAACTCTGCAGTAACGAGAGACTCTTAACATTTTAATTCAAATCATTAATAGAATTTTCAGTTGACCACATCCAGGTGTTTCTAGTGGTAGTCTGAATATTTTCCCAGCTAACTGAGACTGTTTAAAACAGTGTTTGTTAATTTGACATATTCCAATACAGCATCAATCAGTATACAAAGGATACAATGACAATTGTAAGCTTCGCTTTAAAAATTGTGTCAATATCTAAAGCTAAAAGTTTCAGAAACGGGACAGATCTAATATTGTGTCTTAGTCTGAGCTGAGATAGCAAGTTGTTATTGATAACCTCTTTGGGCAGTTTGTTGTATAGAAAATAAGAGCGCAGAAGGGGAGATGCTTCTCACTATTTGTTCTATTAGTTCTGTGTTCACATTACGCAGTCACATTAAGGAGATCAACCAGGCCCAGATAAAATCATCTCAGATGCGACCCAATCCAGAGCTAAAGAACCTCCATAAAAGATGTCGGATGTAGGAAGTCTAGGAAGCTTTCTCTCATAATCTGTTCTGTTTGTATATTTAAGATAAGATGAAAAGCTTCAAAAAGTCTCAAGGTTTAAAGAAATAACAACCAACCTAAAATTGCCCTTATAAACTGTATACCTTTAGGTTTCATCATATAAATAAAAATGAATTTACATCTGTAACATTTATTTGTCAGATCACAAATTTGATTTTACAAATAAATGACACTCTACATACTACATTTTTACATGAAAATTTACAAGAAAATGTGTGTGATGCTTACACTTGCATCAGTTTAGCTCGTTCAATCAATCTATCAAAGATAAGAGATACCAGTGCACAGAAAAGATACCAGTGCACAGAATCATCATCAACCATAAACAAAAATCTCATATGGACTGCCTGCAAAATCTGAGAAATCATTCATGTTTGCAGCACAAACTGTGCGGATTGACTTGTGCCTTGAAGTTTTAAACCTACACCTGAGGTTTGTTAAAACCTTCAGTGATATTAAACCTCTGAATAACCCTAGTGCTGGTGTCTGTATGTGCTGGAGACTGATGATGACTGGCTGATGGTTTAAGGTGGAAGGTGAGTTTGGTTGTGTTCCCCTTTCGACAGTCTGCACCTGATCGTCCATTACACTGCTGTAAGTTTTGTTATCACTCTAACACTAATCATAATAGAAAGCTGTCACCAGCACTTACTTGTGGACCCTCCCAATTATACTCCTCAAGACTGACAGCAGCACTTCCACTGCCGCTAAATGATCACCATCAATCTACACAGAATATCAATGAGCCACCAGGCTGAAAATCATTTTTTAGGTACAAAAATCCCCAACCTGGAATTTATGAGATAAAAAGCAACTCAAGGCTATTTTACGCTCCTCAGCCCCCACCCCCTGCTCCTCAGACATAGGCTCTGGGGGGACGTCTGCATTAGCGCTTAACAGAATTTATGCCTTTTAATTTACTCTAAAGGTTCTTAACTGCCTCTCGCGCTACAATGCATAACAGAAAGCATAAAAGGGGTAATTTTCATAAAATGGTATACATAATCTGTGCCCTTCCTCTTTGAGGGCACAGATAAAAATGTGCTTCTCCAGCGTGCCTTTCTATTTATTCTGTCTAATTGTCTCTGTGATTACCTCAATACAAAGCACTAAAGATCTGAGCACGCTTTGCTTTCTTTTTATTTCCTTTTTTATATTATTGCAGGCAGGCTGTGTTGACAAAACTACACTGAGGTATAAACTGTCTTTGGATGAGCTCTGTTATGTGCACTGGTGCAGTGCTTCAAAAATGAGGTACAGCCATCACAGCCAAAAATATTTGTGCTATTTCTGTAGCTCGAAAAGAAATGAAAATAAATAATCTCTAAACTTTACATTTTCCGTCCCTGTATTCTCCATACAGCATTTGTTATGCAGTGACTATTCATTAAAAAAAAGATAAAAAGGATACTATCAACATGTAATCAAATTTGACGCTATGACCTTATCTGTCAATGAACATGCATTGTTCTGAATTAATGTTTATTAAAAATGTATTAAGATGCTTAGTATCTGAAACAATTTTACTGTTTGACTGACATCACAAGTCCCTCCCCTGTAAGCACCCTTTTCTTTCTGATATGAAACAAAGTCATATTTACTGGATAAAATTTATATATTTGTTCTCACTAAATATACTCCAGATTATAAAAGGACAGTGTTTTATGTTTACTTTCAAGTTGCTTGCTGCAACTGTTTTAGTCAAGCTAACTTTTTATGATAGCTGATCAAAAACAGAAACCTTCTGTCCAAAATCCACCTTAAAACAGGAAGTAAACAGCCTCCATAAATCGGATCATGGATCAACATGGATCAGTCACTTGTATTCTGTAAGGTTAATTTTGGGTTCAATTTACTGAACTGAGGAATAAAGCTGCTGCCAGAAATATGTGCTCTTTATTTATCCCAGTGCAGTTAAATCTACATTGACGCATTAAACGAAAGAGAAAAATATTCCTTGCAGAACTTGAAGACCAGTAAACATTATTTTATTTTCAATTCACTGTAATTCTGTGGTGATATAATGGGCACTGTCAACCTGCAGTGGCAGTATTATAAATCTTGCTCTGTAGTGTGCATGCATGCTGCATTTTGCTGACCCAGGGAGTAATATCATAATGATTATAATCTGTAAATAACGTATTTAATCTGTAAATAACGTATTTACAAACATATTTTATAAAGACAATATTTAAAATAATTCTATATTAATAATGAAATATTAATTAAATGAAATATTAATATTTCATTTAACACAAAATCAATACATTCTAAACACCTTTTAAAAATTAAACACTGATTATGATACTTAGTTTGTGTTTGCTTCCCATTACTTAACAGTTTACTTTGTTTTTGGATAGCGATACATTTAATATAATATAAAAATGTTAAGGAGAGGATGTTGTCCAGTAAGCATACACTGACTGTAATGTTGATCACACCTCTAACCAGAGTTCAGTCCAAATAATAAGCGTAAACTAAAATGTGCCCCACTTACAGACAGAAACACACTCCATTGTAGCTAAAGCATTTCTTGTGCCCTCTAAAATATTTTGTACGGTTTAATTAACTCTGTAAGAAATCTCAATTACTTTGAGCCCAGGGATGCGTTTTCCAGGCACATTCATTAAACTAGTCTGTTATCCTTTAACAAAAAATTATCCAGGGGGCCAAGCCTCGGAAAGCCCAGCCCACCCCTTCATTTGTCTTTGGCCAAGTTTGATGGCTGTGTGTTTAAAAACCCATTTAATCGTATAAATTTGAAACATACTCAGCTATGATGTGCTCTGTGCACCTGCTATATATGCTAATCTTACCCCTGACGAGGAAGGTCCTGCAAATTATTACAGCTAACTAATAACTATAGAGCAGTGGGCAGGCTGTCCGCAGAACAGAACAAAGAGCTCATTGGGACATAAGGACACTTGGTAAGCTGCCTGAGGTAAGATCCCTATGAAGCAGGAGATGACTGGAATGAGCAAAGAGAAAAGAAAGTTAAAATAGTAAGTTTTCCTTGTCACCCTTAGCTATTTATTACTCCTGCTCTATCTTTCTTAACAGTTCAAGCGTAATGTGAATATGTTTTAAAAATAATATTTTCCTTTATTTTACATCTGTGAAATGTGGACAGTAAGTCATAAAGGCATTCCTATGCTCTACAAGATGTAAGTCATCTTCTTAATTCTTTGTCCCTGTCTGGTCTCTTCTTGCATCTCTAATACACAAGAAACAACCACTGTGTAATATTAGTATGTATTAGTAGTAATATTTTTCTTTTTGCAGCCATTGAAGCATCATTGGCAGGTTTATTCTTAAACCACCCTCATGCACTGCTAGTCTTATCTCCCAGTTTATAACTCTGTCCACGTCCATCAGGTATCAAGTCTACTAAAGGAAAACACAATTATTTATAAACCTGTTTACAAATTATCCATAAATTCACATAAGTTGAAACTGTTTCAAACATTTATCAGTGTTTAAATCTGATGATATAGGGAAAAACAAGACCTTCCATATATAACTCCTAGTAGCTTATTTATCTCCTTACCTATTAGCATTTATTATACATTTCTAGAGCTTTTGAAGTTTGCTATTTACCTTACTTATCGGTTTTTAGTTAAATCCAGAGCTATATCTTGTACTAAATAATTATTTTCCAAACCCTTCCTACCACACTAAAAATGCTTTTACAATAAAAGCAAACAGAGAAACTAAATAGTCATTTTACCCCCACAATATTTTTAGCTGCCCAATCAGCAAGAGTTTATTAAAGCAATTCATCCCATGATGTGATGCAGTGATACAAGGAACAAAGTACTAGAACGCTTTTAAGGCTAAAAGGGAAAAACTAATTATGAAAAAGGTCTTTTAGTTGTTGCTTTATCACAAAGTACTAGCTTTTGTTTTGAAAATCCTCAGAGAGAGAGTAATAAAGCTCTCTGGTGTAAAGTGCTTTGTCAATGTCACTCTTCTTTCTCGCCTGCCTGTTTGTGTCAATGTTGAGATCCATGTCTTCAAGGTTTCATCAAATCTCAAAAACAGTGTAATCTCAAATGTGCACCTGACACAACCAGCCCTCTAAACCACTTTGTGCCTCATAGTGCACATGGCCTGTTTCTGTCCAAGAACTCCATCCAGTACAGCTTAGACAATATGTAAAGAGTAAGAAAACAGCGCCCTCCTTTGGTAACAATTTTTAAAGGTGACTCAATAACACATTTGCTGTATTTGGAATAGATCCCTAGCCTACTTTTACATACTTCACAGTACGGTATAGTACAGTATTCTGCGCAGTGTGTGCTATCCTGCATGTTTTGGTAGATGCAGTAGTTTAAACAGAGTAGTGTAGCAGCTTTCTGATCCAAACAGCCATTGAAGCTTCAGGTGCAGCCCATACAGAATCTATGAGTGAATCTACAGCTTCACAGACTTCAGGGCAAGGCAGATGTAACCCGTGAGGAACACTCACCCCTCTCCCAGAGCTGCGGAGAAAGGCATCCTGGTTGGAAACCTCTTCCACATCATCATCATGGCTAGACTCCTCCAGACATCAACAAGCATTTAGCAAAGACACAAGTAAGTTGATGGAAATATACATAAATTTCTAAGCTTTAAATGAACTCAAACATAGTTTTAAACAGTACAGGCAACAGTACATTATTAGTGCTGTTTGCAATTACTGTTGCTGTCACTGAAGGGTTCAGAGGTCATAGCTCTAAATATACAGTGGTGTGAAAAAGTATTGGCCCCCTTCCTGATTTTTAATTTTTTTGCATGTTTGTCACACTGTAATGTTTCAGATCAAACAAATTTAAATATTAGTCAAAGATAACACAAGTAAACACAAAATGCAATTTTTAAATGAAGGTTTTTATTACGAAGGGAAAACAAAACCCTAACCTATATGGCCCTGTGTGAAAAAGTGCTTGCCCCCTAAACCTAATAACTGGCTGGGCCACCCGTAGCAGCAACAACTGCAATCAAGCGTTTGCGATAACTTGCAATTAGTCTGTTACAGCACTGTGGAGGAATTTTGGTCCACTCATCTTTGCAGAACTGTTGTAATTCAGCCACATTGGAGGGTTTTCGAGCATGAACCGCCTTTTTAAGGTCATGCCACAGCATCTCAATAGAATTCTGGTCAGGAATTTGACTAGGCCACTCCAAAGTCTTCATTTTGTTTTTCTTTAGCCATTCAGAGGTGGATTTGCTGGTGTGTTTTGGATCATTGTCCTGCTGCAGAACCCAAGTTCGCTTCAGCTTGAGGTCACGAACAGATGGATGGACATTGTCCATCAGGATTTAAATCGCAAGTCTTCCAGGTCCTGAAGCAGCAAAACAGCCCCAGACCATCACACTACCACCAACATATTTTACTGTTTGTATGATGCTCTTTTTCTGAAATGCTGCATTACTTTTACGCCAGATGTAATGGGACACACACGTTCCAAAAAGTTCAACTTTTGTCTTGTCAGTTCATAGAGTATTTTCCCAAAAGTCTTGGGAATCATCAAGATGTTTCCTGGCAAAGCTGAGACAAGCCTTTGTTCTTTTTGCTCAGCAGCGGTTTTCGTCTTGGAACTCTGCCATGCAGGCCATTTTTACCCAGTCTCTTTCTTATGTTGGAGTCATGAACACTGACCTTAACTGAGGCAAGTGAGGCCTGCAGTTCTTTGGATGTTGTTGTGGGGTCTTTTGTGACTTCTTGGATGAATCGTTGCTGCGCTCTTGGGGTAATTTTGGTCAACCGGCCACTCCTGGGAAGATTCTCCACTGTTTCATGTTTTCACCATTTGTGGATAATGGCTCTCACTGTGGTTCACTGGAGTCCCAAAGCTTTAGAAATGGCTTTATAACCTTTTTCAGACTGATAAAAGGTTCTCAATTACTTTCTTTCTAATTTGTTCCGGAATGTTTTGGATCTCGCCATGATGTGTAGCTTTTGAGGATCTTTTGGTCTACTTCACTTTGTCAGGCAGGTCCTATTTAAGTGGTTTCTTGATTGCAAAAAGGTGTGGCAGTAATAAGGCCTGGGTGTGGCTAGAGAAATTGAACTAAGGTGGGATAAACCACAGTTATGTTTTAACAGGGGGGGCAAAGACTTTCACACAGGGCCATGTGGGTTTGGATTTTGTTTTCCCTTCATAGTATAAACCTTCATTTAAAAACTGCATTTTGTGTTTACTTAGTTTGCCTTTGTGTATTGTTAAATTTGTTTTGATGATCTGAATCATTTAAGTGTGACGAATAAGGAAAACAATACAAAATCAGGAAGGGGGCAAATAGTTTTTCACACCACTGTACTTGTATAAACTTCACAGAGTAAACAAAATTAAATGACATGTTCAGCAGTCTATATACATATATAAACATAAAACAGAACTTGTTGTCACGAAAAATACAGAGATCCAGATGCGGGTTAGGAGGTTTTATTGAGAACACCAACACAGGCAGTCAAAAAGGCAAAACAAACAACAAAACAACAGAAGAAGGCACGGATCCGGCACAGGCACTGGTGAAGCGGGCAGCGGGAGAACCGGGAGGATGACGGGCAGGGCAGGAGAGGCAACTGAGCGGTGACGGGTTGGAGGGAAACGGGAGATCCAAGATGTCCCAGGACGGCACCCAACTCCGTTCTTCCGGACCATAGCCTTCCCAGTCCACCAAGTACTGGAAGCCCATACCCCTAGGGCGAGCGTCAAGAATCCGCCTGACGGTGTAAACAGGGGAGCCATCCAGAAGACGGGGGTGGGGGGCTGGGGTAGGGGCAGGAGGGTTAAGGAGGGCCTGATCTTAGATACATGGAAGACCGGATGAACCCGACCAACAGTGGGAGGGAGTCGAAGCCTAACCGCCACCGGGCTCAACACCTTAGCGATCCTGTAAATCCCAATAAACCTGGGAGCCAGCTTGCGAGAGGGTACCCGGAGAGGAAGGTCTTTAGTGGATAGCCATACACGTTGACCACAGGTGTAGACAGGATGAGGGGTACGGTGGCGGTTGACGGCTGTCTTGGTTCATCGAGAAGTCTGGGCCAAGACTGTCCTAGCCTTCCTCCAGGTGCGCCGACAGCGTTTGGCGAAGGCAAGGGCTGACGGGATCGCAGCCTCGGGTTCCTGTGCGGGAAACAGGGGGGGCTGGTAACCGAGGGAGCATTCAAAAGGGGACAGACCCGAAGCGGTTACTGGGAGGGAATTATGGGCGTACTCAACCCACGACAGCTGATGGCTCCAGGAACTCGGACTCTGAGATGACAGACAGCGAAGTGCCCTTTCGAGATCCTGGTTGGCCCGCTCACATTGCCCATTGGTCTGCAGGTGAAAACCTGAGAACAGACTCGATGTGGCCCCGATCTGTCGACAGAACTCTTTCCAAAAGCGGGAGATGAACTGAGGAGGGACGGATGAGGCCGGATTCAACGTCAGAAGCGTCTACCTCCACAATAAACTGCCGTTCAGGATCTGGAAAACAGAGCACAGGAGCAGAGATAAAACAGGACTTAAGAACATCAAAGGCATCCTGAGCCCGTGCATTCCACCGGAACAGACTCTTAGTGGACGTAAGCGCAGTGAGCGGCGCAGCAATCGAGCCAAAATTCCTGATGAAATGCCGGTAAAAATTGGCGAACCCCAGGAATCGCTGCAATGCCTTGCAGGAGTCGGGAACAGGCCACTCGGCCATGGCCTTAACCTTGGAGGGGTCAGCCTTGACCCCTTTGGCTAAAATAATGTGCCCCAGGAATCGGAGTGGAATTCGCACTTCTCCACCTTGACGTACAGATGATTAGCTAGTAGCCGTTGCAGGACTCTCCTCACATGCGGAGTGTGTACCTGGAGAGAAGGGGAAAAATTTAGAATGTCATCCAGGTAGACAAAAACAAACTTGTTAACCATGTCTCTCAGCACGTCATTAATGAGAACCAGGAAGACAGCTGGAGCGTTCGTGAGACCGAATGGAAGGACTCTGTACTCAAAGTGTCCCGTGGGAGTGTTAAACGCTGTCTTCCACTCATCCCCCTCCCGTATGCGGATGAGATGGTAGGCATTGCGGAGGTCAAGCTTAGTGAAGACCCGGGCTCCCTGCAACAATTCGAAGGCCGACGACATGAGCGGTAGGGGGTACCGATTCTTGACAGTGATGTCGTTCAGGCCCCAATAATCAATACAAGGTCACAGGAAACCGTCCTTCTTCTGGAGGAAGAAGAACCCAGCACCAGCGGGAGACGAGGAGGGACGGATGAGGCCGGATTTTAGTGACTCGCTAATATATTTGTCCATGGCCTCTCTCTCTGGACCTGACAGGGAATACAAACGACCCCGGGGCGGAGAAGTGCCTGGGAAAAGGTCTATGGCACAGTCATAGTGCCAATGAGGTGGAAGTGACGTGGCCCGAGACTTGCTAAAGACCAACTGGAGATCTCGGTACTCCGCCGGGACCCCGGAAAGATCAGCCACCTCCACCTGCAACCCAGAAGAAACAGAGACATGAGAGGAGGCAGCCCCCAGGCAGAACAGAGCGTCCCGACCAATCAACGTGAGGGTTGTGTTGAGCTAGCCAAGACTGCCCCAATATAATGGGAACACTAGGGGATTCAATAAGTAACAACACAATCCGCTCACGATGATTGCCCGAGAAGACAAGGGTGACAGGGGGTGTGGAGTAAGTGATGGTGGCGAGAGGTCTGTCAGCCAGAGACCAGGCGGGAAGGGGTTCCGGGAGCGGGACAGCAGGAATGCCCCACCTGGCAGCAAACTGGACGTCAATAAAGTTCCCCTCAGCCCCAGAGTCCACCAGTGCCTGCGCCGGCGTAGACGAGTTCTGGAAAGAGAGAAAACAATCAAACAAAAGAAGGGAGGTAGGGTGAGAGGTTTTGTTGATCGTGCCCATCAGGACTCTCCGCGCTACTGATGGGCTCTGGCTTTTACTGGACATGACTGAGCAAAGTGTCTCCCGCGGGAAAGACCGCGGGAGGCCGTAGAGGCAAAGACCCCGAGCCAAGCATTGTTGCCTATGTTGGGTAGTTAGCTTTATCCTCCCCAGCTGCATGGGCTCAGGGTCATTGGGAGGAGGCTCCGCGTGAGAGGGTGGCGGGGTGTTAGCCTGAGCCTCCTCCAACATCCAGGAGGGGTTAGCTGCCTGGCGCTGACGGCGGCGAGCGATCCGAGTCTCCACTCGAAGGACTCCATGTTGAGTCAGCGCCGCACGGACCTGATCGGCACCCGCTCCATTTTGGTCAGTTCGTTCTGTCACAAAAAATACAGAGATCCAGATGCGGGTTAGGAGGTTTTATTGAGAACACCAACACAGGCAGTCAAAAAGGCAAAACAACAAACAACAAAACAACAGAAGAAGGCACGGATCCGGCACAGGCACTGGTGAAGCGGGCAGCGGGAGAACCGGGAGGATGACGGGCAGGGCAGGAGAGGCAGCTGAGCGGTGACGGGTTGGAGGGAAACAGGAGATCCCGATGCACATGGCAAGCTGTCAAAACAAAGCCATGTGCTCAAACAAACACAAACACAAGGAAAACTGACACAGACAACAAAACCTGGGTTGGTCAGACCGAGGTCCTGACACTTGTGACTCAATTAAGAAATATAATTTTGTTTGAGCTCCTGAATATTTTTCCAACTTGTATTTCTACCTTAATCCACTCCAGCAAATTATATCCTACGTTTGAGACAGCTTTGGTGGTCAAAATTTTATTATGTTAAATGATTTATTTGATTTTGATTTATTTAATTATTATTTATTTAATCATATTTATTTATTTTGATTAGGCAATGGTAACGTTAATGTTTTAATTAGAAGTTCTAAGATTACACTATCCAGGATAGTTTTTTTTATTTTACACCACATCCTGCCCCTTATATGTTTAATAAACATAAAAATAGCTTATGTTGAAAAAGTTTCTGAAACAAAATGAGTACTGACTTCACTGTCTGTAATACTGTCTGTCTAAATCTGTCTAAAACAAAGCTGACCAATAACAAACTTTTCCTTGACCTGTCAAAACGTTCTGTGTGTAGAGGTTTTTATGAACACAAATCCTTCTTTGGTAAAAATATATTGTGCAATATATTGTGTGTGTATATCTGTGTTAATTTATACCAGTTTTCAATTTAAAACTATTGGAGATGATCAGCCATGCCCTGCTTTAAGTGACTTACAAATGCATTCAAGGTATACAATTTACCAGTACATGTGTTCCCTGGAATCGATAGTATGTATTAATTCAATCAATTGTATGATGAATTCATCATCGTAACATTTAAATCATTAGAGAATTCAAAAATGAAAGGAAAAAAAATTATCTGTAAGCAGCAATTACGGGGTCAAGCCCATTAATGGCACCAAGGGAAATATTGTGGACATCTCTGATAATGAGATTAGGAAAAGCAGTTAAAGCATAAGTTAAAAAATAAGTAAAACCCATAACAACACAATAAAACAATTGATAACTAATACATGGTGCTGTCACCAAATTTTTATGAAGCTGTCAGGATGTTGTGACAATGACACCTACAGTTTTAACAAACAAAAGAATTTTCTTATGCTCACCGTCAAATTCGTTGACATGGTATAAGACAACGATTTGAGCAATAAACACAAATTCCATAACATTTGTTGTGAGTGTCTCTAGATGCTACATTCCAAATTTCGTGCGAATTGGACAAATGCTGTAGAAGGAGTTAGAAAAAGTAGGTTTTGAATTCAGTTCTGGTGTAGTAAAAAGATCTGGATATTTGCATTGTGATAGACAACAACACTGTCTATAACCATCCACTGAAACCTTCACAGCGACAGCAAAGATTTCAAATGGGCCAGCAATGCAATGTCATTGAAATGTTTCGTCACATATATCAAATTCATGGGTTCATAACTTTAGAATGGTGCAGTAAAAAGGCCTGGATATTTGAAATCACTTGTGTCCTTGTCTCAACAACATGCCAAATGACATGTTCTGTAACCGCCTCCACAGTGTTTCCTTTGAAAACTAGGCATGGCCATTGCAAAACTGACGTTTCGACGCTGTGTTGAGGTTCCAAAGTGTAAATGTTTCTAAATAAACACTGCTCCAAAACCTGATTCAAAACATCCATGTCACATGGCTGCAGCTAAATGAAGCTTTGGCATGTTTCACAAGCGTTTCAATAGCTGGCATACATGATGAATCTGCAACTGACTGACAGTGTCGGGAAAAAAAACACACAATCGCACATTCAGCCTAACTTCCACAAAATTTTAAAGTGGACTTTAACCTTCTTATTAGAATCCCTACCTGCCTCTGTGGAGTTAGACACTCATGGATGTAGCCACCATTCCCCGGGCCTCAGCCACTGCCTCGACAGGATGTCTGTTCCCAGATTTGCATGCCACAGAGAGCAGTCTGGTCTCTGCCCAAAGAAGGATCACTTTGTGGGTGGATTTTCGGATGAACCCATATTTCCTTAGTCAAGAATGGTACCCAACATAAAAAACCAGGGTCTGAGCCAAATAGAACGAGGCCCTTGGCACGTAACCCTTACCACCCTTAGAGGGTGGCATGAAACCCATTTCTTTATAGCCAGAACCAAACACGTTTTGGAATCACGTTGGCTGCTGCTGCTGCCATGAGTCCTAACAGCCTCTGAGCATGGAGGACTGTTAGGTGCCAGCCTAGCCAAACACTGCTGACAGCAGTGCTCCACGCATGCAGGAGACAATTGTGCCCGCATCAGAGTGGAGTCCGAAATCACCCGTAGAAAAGTAGTTTTAGTTAGGGCAAGAGGAAGGAGTGACTTGGGGAGTGACCATGACTAGCCAGTCGTCTATATTCCTATAGTTTAATGCACGGAATCTCAGAGGAGCCAGAGCTTCATCCACACACTTTGTGAAAGTGCGAGGCAATAGGGCTAGGCCGAAAGGAAGTACTTAATAAGTACTTAATATTGGTATGCTTCGTCCCCAAAAGCGAACCTAAGAAACTTCCTGTGTTCTGGCAGAATCTCAAAGTAAAGAAGTATGCGTCCTTCAGATATATTGTGATAATCCTCTGACTGGATTTGACATACAATCTGTTTGAGCATCAACATCTTGAATCTGTGTCTCAGCAGAGATCAATGCAAATTAAGAATTGGACGTAACCTCCCATCATTTTTCGCAAATATAAAGTATCTGCTGTAAAAGCCTAGATCTTTCTTGTAAGGGGGAACACGTTCTATAGCCCATTTCACCACAAGATCATCTAGTTCACTTGCCAACACTAAATGCTGCTTTCCTACTACTATGGTCTGTAAAATGCAGATGAAATGAGAATGGGAGGAGGCAAACTGAATTCTGTACCCTCTCTTTACTGTACTTAACAGCCATGGTGGCAATCTGGGCAGAAGTTTCCAAGCTGCCAGAAAGTCTGGGAGGGGTACCATCCTGTTTATCTCAATTTCTATCCCCGAAACACCTGGGGTGCCAAGGAAAGCAGAAGCGCCCGCTGGGAGCTCAGAGGGAGGTCTGGCCCCCTTGTGAGGCTGGCCCCCAGTATGCTGCTGCCGGCAGATGTTCTTCTTTGTAGCCTTTGAGGAGATCAAGATCCTCAGATCAAATCTCCTCTTAGGCTGCGAGGCCTGTGTGTGCTGCCCAGTCCCCTTAGGTCTCTGTGAGGGAGCTCGAACTGCCATGCTGGGCTTCTGTTGCCGCCATATTGTGCAGCCTGACTCACAAATTAGTTATTTGTGTTTAATTTGTATGTGTACATATATTGGATAGATGTAAATATATTACCTTTGTGCACATGCTGCATGTGCACATCTGATTCTGTGGAGAGCACAAGAGAAAAGGCAGAGCCTGTCTGATGCAGCATCCACTCTGCTTTGGCATAATCGAATCCCATCCTGCGAGCTGCAGTTACCCACCTCCCATGTGAAGGAGCAGAGTGGCCTCAGTGGAATCAATTCTCTCTCAAGAGCTGATCTAGCATGTTCCACTCCCAAACAAAACACACACGTATCATGAATGTCACCCACCATGATATAGCATGGACATAATGACACACACTTCTTAAACTTTTTTTTTCTTAATACTAGCTGCTTCCTAGTGCTAATATATTTTTTCCCCTCACGCTTAGATCTGACTAATGTGCAGACAATGCTATGTCACACGACCCTGACCTTCCTATTAATAGGCCTGATTTTACATGTGTTTCCCATAGCGTTAAGTAATAAAAACAACTAAAAATATTTAAATAGTTTGTACAACAATTTGCACAAGGAAGCCTAACTCAGGATTCCAACCCAAGCCAGCAACATGGTTATGTCTTCGACGCTTGTCCGAATCGTTGCTTTAGAGCAACATGTGCAAATGACCAGTAGGTGTCACCGTGGAGACATTTGAACGGCATATGTGCTTCAACTGTTCAGTGTTTCACGAAGCCTCGCTCGGCCCACCACTATTGAAAACAGCATCGTCCATATAAAACACAATCTACAGCAGAAAACTCTCAGCAGTCTCCATGTGCGTCTGTTTGTGGTGAAACACGTGCATGAGGGTACAGAGCCAACGGAATAAACCATTAACATGCAAAGGGAAATCACACGCCAATATTTACTAAGCGAAAGAAATCCACAGATTTTTATATTCTGGTATTTAAAAATATATTTTATATTCTAGTAAAACACTAATGTTTATTATTCTACGACAGATGTACAAAACGAGCGTATGAATTCTTTGTTCAAATGGAACGCTCACTCACAGAATTAACAGAGCGTGTGGTTAGAATGGTTATGTGCTTTACCAAAAACTCGCAGTGGGCGGAGCTTCTGTGTCTCGGCCTTTGTTGAATAATAATTGCCATAGTTTATCTTTTTTTGGTGTATTTAATTTGAAGCAAAATATGTCAGTTTTAACTATATCAAGGTTTAAAGTATTGTTTAGACTGCTTTTGAAGCAGCAGATGGACAGTTCGGTTACGAGCTACCTTACCTTACCTATTACTATCTTAGATTACACGATGTGAAAAATAGATTTAAACTACTATCTTATTTATACCACAAACATATCCAATAACACAATAAAAGTCCAAAGATTTGAAAGCGGCTCAGTGGAGACAATAGTTTTGTGAGCCGCATAGCGCCCCCTGGGGGGAATAAACACAGACACTGATAACAGTGAGTAACATTTGCCACTCAATTATTTCCACCTAGTTCAGTTCGGTGTTATGGCGTCCTCCAGTTCACAGGCGTTCATACATGTGTGTAAAAGTAGCAGAATATTTCATTTCAGCCTGCAGAAATCAACCAGGTAAAGATAACACATACACAGGCTTATTTGGGTGGTTTTCATATGTGACATTTTCTGCCTTTTTTTGCTTTAGTGACACCCTTGGTTATCTGTAGGTCATTTCAAGTGGTTGTATGTGTCAGATCATGTATGACACGCTATATAATAATGTACAGTTCATCTTACTCATAATGTGGTTTGATTACAGGCCTTTTAGTCTGAGTTCTGCTGCATATAAACAACCTGCAGTTTTAGTATCAGGTTAGGCAATCACAATAACATACTCGTGTTAAGCGTTATTAGAAAAGATGCTTTCTATTCAGAAATTTAACTCTGTGCCATCTTTTTGTTATTCTGTTAAAGAAATAAATATTCCAAAGAAGAAAACATGGTAAGTACTTGTCAGTTCATAGTCGTTATTTTAGCGACTAATTATAAGTTTACTTAATGAAGAACCATCAACAATATTTCATTATACATAATTCAATGTTGTTAACCAGGAGTAATGAGGCTGTCTTACAAGCACTGGCCTCCACTGTGAACAGGGTATGTAAAACTATATGATATCTGTACCATTCAGATGAAGTTCCTCATTTGGAAAGATTTTGCACAGTAATTATATGTGTGTACAAACTCCAGGATCCTACAGCAGCACATTACAGATTTCAGGATGATCCATATCTCACACCCAAAACATCAGGAGAGTTTGTGAGTACATTTTAGTTAAATCAACAATGTTAAGAAATTCAGAGATGGCAAATATCTATTACAATTCATTTGTCATTATTTGTTATGAAAGTTATAGTTTTTATTCCTGAAAACCAAAATATAAATAAACTTTCTTGATGGGACAACATCTTAATAATAAAATGAATGTTTATGGATGGCAACATGTAGAATAATATGACAGGTTTTACGCCTTTTTTAAATCAATAAATGTAGTAATGTAAAAAAAAAATAATAATGTATTAAATGAAAGTACTTTTCTTTCTTTGTTCTACACAGAAATTATTTTCCTTGTCCCAAGAATCAGGCAGAAATGCTGCTAAATTTTTTATCAATAAGTTCCCCAAATACTTCCAGAAAGACTACGCAGAACCTCATATCCCAGTGAGTGTGTTTTAGTTTTTGCTGGGTTGATGTGATATTTGATCGAGGCTCAAGGTGATGAAGGATTTGTTTCTTCTGTCTGAAGTGTCTAATGCCAGAAAGACTTGAGGTTCAGATAGAGGATGTGTCAGAAGCTGCTCTAATAGAAAGAATCCAGCTGAGAAAAGTCAAAGCGGCTGTGGATTTGTACGATCAGCTGCTTCAGGCCGGTAAGAACTCCAAACACTTGTAGTTTTTTAATATTGACACTGTTGTCATCAAACCTCTCTGCTCTGTATAAGCAATTATTCATAAGTACATTTTGCACAGGTAATTCTGTGTCATTGGGTGTGACCAATCAGCTGTTAGACCTCATTTGTTTTTATGGAGACTGTGATCCTGTACAAGATCTTCTAGAACAGAGGACAGAGGAAAACGTATGTACTAGCTTGGTAGCTTGAGTTGTTGTCATGTACATCCAAAATGCAAAACGTTTACTGGAGACACAATTAATATTGTAGCACAATTAAAATTGCAGCATGTGTCTAAGGTCTATGATCTTATAGTGGAGTACTGGTGTATGTAATATGATTGTAATGTTTGATATTGATTGACATATGCTTGACATTTTTGTGACCTAAGGAGGAGGTGCAGGATGAATCACAGAGTAAAAGAGGAAGACCACCCAAAGCCTCTGATTTGCTGAGAACTGTTTGGAAGTGAGCAACACACACACACACAATTAGAATAAAACCTGCTGTAAAATGACATTTCTCTTTCTTTCAGAGAGAATAATAATGCAGAGAGAATATTTGCGCATCTGTCGGAGCCGAACACTTATTCATACAGCACTCTGATAAGGGGCATGGTGAAGGTAACGCATGTCTTTCTTTCTGCTTGTCTTTTCATACGTCTGTCTTTTTTCTGTTGCTTGTTAATGTAAATCGTTGTGTGCTTGAATTGACAGCATGGTGCTTTTTCCAAAGCTTTCAGCACCTACACTGACCTGCTGAACAACCGTCTGACAGGTGACTGTGCCTTCAACACTTAATAATATAAACACTTGTTATTCCAGAACTTTCTTCCATGGGAAATAAAAGATCTTAAACAGATGACCAAGCTGCTTTTTTTCAAACAGACCTTTGACCGTTTTCTCTTACCAGGAAGTTAAAAAAATCCCACAAAAGTAGTGAATGCAGCTTGTGCTGTATTTCAAGTCTTCTGAAGCTGTAAGGTAGCTTTAAAAAGAAACTAGATCGTATTTTCACACATTAACCTGTTGTCACAGCAGCTGTGTTGTCCAGTGCTGATGATTTTTAAATGTCCTTAAACAAATGATGCATCAGTGATGTGTCAGTTTGAACATGCACAAGAACAAATGAGATACAATGTTTTAATTCATTTTTATGAAATGAAAGAATGGAACCTTAGAAAATGAAGGAGAACCTAAAAGAATATGTATGTAATGAGCAGTTGCAGCTGAATGGTGTTCTTTTTTTCTTCTGTAGCTGATGTGCAGACCTTTAATGATCTGATCTCTGCCGCTCCAGACGTTCAGGAAAAATACAACGAGAAATGGGAGCTGATACTGGTATGTCACTGTGTCATTAAACAGCTTTCAAAAGTAATTTACATCCACAGCAGCTGCAGTGTGTGCGCAAGTGTGTATTTGTGTGCGCGTGTATGTCTGTGCGCGTGACAAAATGTCTCAAAGTCACACACACCACATTGTGGGCATCAGCCAACAGTCCCAACAAGGGAAACTGGTTATTAAACATGCTAAACTATGCTTATTTGAAAAGTTAAAAAAATTGTCTATGGAAACAATTGACATTGATTAAAACAACAACACAAAGATTGCTGTACAAACTTGTGTGTGCACAAGTGTGTGGGTTTAATTAAGTATCAAGTGTTGTATATTATATGGTAAGTGTTGTTTTTTTAATTGAATTGAAAAAGCAAACATTTTCTGTAAGTGTTAGAGTGTGGATTAAGGTTAGGTTGTAATGTTTAGCTGCAATATGTAAAAACAATAGAGGTCTACGGAATGTCCCCATTTATATAAATAAGTAAATATGAGTGTACATGCATGTGTGTGTTTTGTAGGATCTTTTGAAGCAGATGGCAGAGCAGAAGGTTAAGCCAAACCTCCTAACATTTAATGCTGTTCTGAAGGCTTTGAGACGATGTGGTGCTCTGGGAAGATCACAGGCCTTTTCCGTCATCAGTGAGATGAAAGCCCTATCCATTGGTCTGTTACTGATTCATGTCTTAAGATCCAATAATATTATTGATTGTTATGTTGATTAAATGAGATTGTTTGGATCTGTTGTGATTTTTAGAGTTTTCTGTTCCTCTGTTTCAGAACCCAGTTTGGCCTCCTACAATCATGTGCTGTGCATCTTTTATAAAGCAGGTAGTACAGGTTATTTTCCATTTCTAGTGCCTCATACATTTAAACTAAATGGGCATATTTAACATGCTTATGTACACAAAGCAAGGAATAATGTGTCATTTATTTTTCATCATGCTGTGCTCTGCAGGTGCCCCAGTTCAGGGCCAATCAGACATTTTACAAGAAGTGATGAATGAGGTGTCAGGAAAGAGCTTCACTCCACAGGACCCTGATGATGGTATGACATCATTATTACACTGGATAGTTAGTGGGGTTTGAAAAGTTACAGTGGGACATAAAATACGTAGACACACTAAAGTTTGACCCCGTCTGAATGTAAGTGTCCAGCAATCAAGATCCAGCATTCATGATCTCTTATATTGACGTAACACTCAATATATGTACAAAACTAAAAGCAGCTGTAAGCAAACGTACCTACAGAGCTGCATTGTGAATTATTTCTGACTCCTTTGTTTTGCAGTGCAGTTCTTCATTACCGCAATGAGGATTGTAAGTGCATTTCCGTTACCTTTAATACTCTTTAATTATGATGTAGTGTTAATTTTATTTCACATTTCATGTGTGAGATCTTTGTCTCTTTGTCTACAGTGTCTTGACACTAAAGATATAGAGCAGGCGTACAGGGTCCACAAGCTGCTTGGGCTTGGAGAGAACTGGAGATTTCTAGGGGATGATTTCCAACACAGCATCTACTAGTGAGTACAAACCATCTACAAAACTGAGAGAACTTCAGTGCAATGTTGTAACTTTCCCCTTAAAACATTAAAACAACTTGCCAATGATACTTACCAATTGGTAATTTTTTGCAGAACTAGCATATCCTGATAGAAAACGTCTGTACTTTTTTGTACAGATTTTTTTTTTTTTAAAACCAATCCACAAATTACAGTTGTGTATGTTTAGATGGGACAGGATATTTTAACATGCAGCAGAAAATGTTACACTCATCACCTTTAAATAGCTATAATCCAAACTGATAAATAAGTGATAAATGACTTCTTTTGATAATCTTCTTGGCTTCTCTGGCAGTGCACGGTTCTTCAGTCTGTTGTGTATGATGGAGAACATTGATGTGGTGTTGAAGTGGTACAGAGATCTAATTCCCTCAGTGAGTGAACATCAATACACTTTCAGTTCAGAGTTCATAGTTCAGAGGTACCTCCATGTAGACTGATGTGCTCTGATTCACAGGTGTATTACCCCAATTCTAATGTCATGAGAGATTTACTTCAAGCACTCGATACTGACAACAGATTAGACCTCATACCCCAGATATGGAAAGGTGAAGATGTTTTATTGAATATTTAAATACACAAAATGTAAAATGATTTAATAAAATTTTGCTTTACTGAGTTTGCCATGAGGTTTGTTTTGCTTTTATTTTTCCATAGAAGCCAAAAGTAGAAATTTAGAAGAGCTTTCGGTGTTCACAGTGATGTTATTGTAACATTAATACTGTCTGCAGATATCAAACAGTTGGGCCATGCAAACAGACAGAAGCTGGTTGAAGAGGTTCTGACCCTCATGGCCAGAGAGAATCAAATTCAAGTGGTAAAACAGTCCCTCAAAAACTGAACATTTGATCTGAAGTGAAGAGATCGCAGAAAGCTGTGCTGTTTTGTGATGCAGTGTGTTGTGCAGGTACAGGAGTCTTTTGCTCAGTGTGCACTGGATGTAAAGAAAATGTTTGAGACAGGAGAGCGTGGAAAGGTTGTGCTGAGCTGGACAGCTGCTTCCCTCAGCAACATAATTTCCATATTACTGGCAGCTCAGAGGAGACATGAGGCCTGGTAACATCCTTACCTTCTGTAATGTCATCAGAACATTCTGGGTTAAACGGTTTATAAATTTTATCATTTCTCTTAATTCAGGGACATGCTAAAGCTCTTCAAAACCCATAACAGAGTTCCAAGGTATGATCAGTTTTTCATTTTTCGGATATTTCCAGGTTGTCCATAAGTGAGGGAACCGTGTAGGATTTTTTGAAAGGCACTTGTGCACCAATATTCCATAAAAATAAATGTATTTATGTCTTATGGGTCAGAAGGTTCTAACTAACGTGTGTTTTGTCAGTGAGGAGTTGCTGGAGAAGTTTTTGACATGTGTAAAGGAGAGCGGTGATGTGAATCAGGCAGTAGAGCTGGTCCAAATTGCAGCTTCTTTCTGTTTGCCGAACATCTCAAAGCTCAGCGAGAGGGTCCAGCAGGAGTTTCAGCTCTCAGAGCAGCATAAGTGAGTTTCATCTCCCTAACAGCTCTAAGTATTTCATATTCTTAAAGTTTACTCTGGTCTTCTGGTGTCTAGGCATCACATCAAGCATTGAAATACAATTTTAAATACAATTTTACCAAGTACAATATGTACGGCCGATGTTTGTCGTTTTTGATTTATCGCTTTGTTTTCCTCGCATTGTAAGTCGGTTTGGATAAAAGCGTCTGCAAAATGCCTAAATGTAATGTAAATGTGTCTTTTTGTCACCTTGCAGGAGCGTCTTGTCTGATCTGGAAATACAGACGTTTAACAAGGAGTGACTTTCCGCAATGTGGATCGAACATTAAATATCTACAGCAATGTCGATGACCTAATTTTAGGTGGCACTAATGTTTTTCTTTAGAATAAGTCTCACGTTTGTTCAGTAGAAAATTGATGTGAATTGATGTGCACAGCAGAGTGAAACTGACAATAAATCTGAAAAAAAAAAATCTGAATTGAATTGGCTGATAAAATTGTTTTAAATTTGGCTTGTTAATCTGCTCTGGTTATTAAGAGGTTGTAGGTTTATACCTCTGAAAGGCTACTTCAGGGCTGGCTACTCCCTGTAACAGCTGGACTGAAACAGATACTAGTAAAGGCTTCCAGTTATCAGAACTCTGATGTACAAACATAATGGGTCATACTGATTAAATGTTTACAATCTGCCAACTACATAAATCTAATGTAAATTCTATTCCATGTTATTGTAAGGTGAACATACCGTAAGGTAAACATCAGCAGAGGATCAGCTAAACCTTGTAGTAGTTTTAATTCAGACTCAAACTAGATTTTGTTTTAAAAAGAAAAAGGATAGAAATCATTAAATAGTACATGTTGAACTGTTAAAAATTCTCTTTGAAGGAAAATAAAGATAAAAGCCATTATTTTCAACAAACATGATTTATTGATATCCAACACAAAGAAGGATTGATTACTCTCAACAGCCTGCGTAATAACCTGTAATTTTAACTTAAAACTGAAGCGTTACATGTGAAATTTGAGACAGGCTAGTGTCACGCCTGAGTGGTACTGACCCAAAGGCCCTTCTACCTGCTAAATGCACACTTGATACTAACCAGTGGCAGGCTTCATACACGGAGGAATGCGTGGATGGGAGACCACATGAAAGAACTGCTTTAAGGGCAGAGCCTTCCTGCAAAAGTGCTTTAGACAAGTAAGAAAAATTTTTTGGATAGCACACACCATATTTATAAATTAACCTGATAAGAGTCAGGTTCCGTTAATAGTGGGCAAGTAACACTCATAATTTACATACTCTCCACAGTGTGGGCATGGCTAAGGGGCCTGTGTGGTGCCCAACCCCACTGCATTAGCATACGCTGAGAGCAGGCTAATTACCTGCTTTGTTTCGAGAGTGAGCCGAGCTTCTTTAAGCCAGTCCTGTGCCACACGCCGTGACTCGCCTCGTAGTTGGTTGACAAACTTAGCAGCTAATTCCAGGTCGCCTCGCTCTATGCTATAGGTTGCATAGGCAAGCAGCTTAAATGTGTCGAGATCCTCAGGTGCCAGTTTAGCAGGAGGTGCTACTTGTTTTCTCTCAAACAAAAGGACGGACTGTAGGTAGGACAGAAAGTACTGGTAAAGGCTGTTACGGGTTTCGTCAATAAGAGCTACGCGCTGCACGAGATGACGGATACCATAGAAACGTGCACGGAGGGAAGCTTCACTGTAGATTCCTCGGCTGAGAGACTCCTCGGGAATGGCAGTGGCCAAAGCCTGAGCAAATTCATTTTCAGCACAGCTCTCTTTAATGGCACGAACAGCACCATCTAGAGGCTTGGTTGGGGAATCAGCACCTGCCGATTTAAAAGTGTAGTTCAGAGCCTCCACAGACAGCCATAGCTGGTGAGCTTTACGGGCCTCTTCCTCTGCAATCACATGACCTATAAAACAAAGCAAAATTGAATGTAATCTGGAATTTGAAAAAGTTCCAAAGCTAACAAGATGCAATCTAATGCCTGCCATGCAATGTGGTTGAAGTACTGTCAGAGTTCAAGTTCAGACGTACTGTCTATAGCCTCTTCAATACCCTTCAGCCGGGCATATGCAGAATTCATGTCCAGGGTGAAGGTGTCCAGTTGCTCTTGAGTCAGTCTATGATAATGAGTTTCCTGCTCCATCATCTTACCGTTCAGGATCTACAAAAAAATGACAGTTGAAGTTCTCTCTCTATAAAGTTACTGCTGCAGTACAGATCCCATTCAGTGTATTTTATTTGTGTACAGTTTTCCCCATCCGAGTGTGTGAAGAATGAATGTGAGCCACAAATTTTTGCTGAATTTTTGCTTGTGTTTTTATAAGCCAATGAATTGAGTCAATATAAATACTGACTAAATACTGTGCATTTGTGTGTACAATCTCTTTTAGTCTGTATCAGTTTACATCTAGCTGGGCCAGTCTTTAACATAAGAAATTACACCCTGAAGCTCAGTGTTCAAGTTAAAAACCCAAAAGAACAGATCAGGTGTGTCTATCTCAGATCATGTGGATCTCACAGATCTGGTGTGTGTTGGTACCTGCTGGGCCTCCTCACGCAGCTCCTGTTCCTGAACCTTCAGCACGTCCCGCAAGTGATCTGTGTGTGCAGCAGCCTGACGCCGCAGCTGTGTTCTCATCTCAGCCTCCATCACCTCACGTACTTCCTGCACCTGCACACACAAAAAACACGTATGTTCTATGTTGTGTGGGGACAGTATATATATATATATACTGTATATACTCATTGGCTTTATAGGCACTCTCTCCTTGGAGGGCTGTCTGTGTCACATACAACTTTTCTAAAGACAGTATTTTACATCACATTCTAATGATGACCAAGGTGTTTCCTACACTAACATTTAACACAACAGCATTAATATCTAGAGTTTTAGTAAATATTTAAATGATGAATATTTTCAGTTGTTGATGCCGTGATGAAGCTCACACCTTCCTTTCCTGCTCCAGTCTCATCTCCTCATGGCTGTTTTCCAAAGCAGAAACCACAGCTCTCTCCACAGCTTTCTCATGCTCTAGCTTCTGCTGCTCCAGAGCCATCTCGATGCGGATCTGCTCTCTCACTCGCTGCTCGGCCAGCTCACGGTTTAGCTGGTCAATGCGGCGGTGGGCGTGAGCGATCAGAGCATTCAGATCATCTGCGGTTAGCTTCCCCGCTGAGAACAAAACAGTGTTTGAAATGACCTGCAGACACTTCCTGAATATCTGTGCTCTTGCTAAAAGTGAGCTCTGACAGTGAGCTCCTGGATTTGCTTGTGCTACCAGTGAGCTCTGACAGTGACAACGTGGATTTGCCGAAGATTATAAAGTTCATAAAAACAAAAACAAAGATGATCAAGAGTTTTGTCTGAGCTAGTGAGTTGAAAGGATCGGTCCAGTTCATAAAGGTATTGTTTAGTTTTGTAGATCAACAGATGAACTGATTCAAAAGAACGATTCATTCATGAATCAGACATTGTTGCTTTTCTCATGACATTTGACGTAATAATAAAAAAAAAGTAGTCTGTTTTATAGTGCATGAGTCATGTACTTTTAAAACATGCCTGCATCATGTACACTTTAACACATACAGTGGAACATGTGACCTAACCATCATTCCAACATACAAGTTTAAGCCTAAAACACTATGAACAATAAAAGGGATCAACATAAGGTACATGCAAACCCCACCTTAAAATCAAACACAGACTGTTGGAAATACAAGAGAACCAAACCAAGCAGAATGTGATGTAAACACTGAAATATTACTCAGCCCCTTCCAGTTGGCTTCGATCTCAGGTGTGATGCTGGCAAGTTCCTTCTGAAACTGAGCTTTGGCTTCATTCACCAGCTCGCTGTACTGAGACACGATCTTCGCCTCCATCTGCGCCGCCTGCACCTGCAGCCAAGACACACAATGCTTAGGCGGAATGTGCTGAAATTATGCTACAGTCTCTTGGTTGTCATCTGAATGCTCATTACTGCAATCAGACATACACACTCACTTTGGTCACAATGTTGTCCAGGTCCACGATCATGCTGTGTAAGTTCTGCTCTGCTGCCAGTATCTGTGGTCTTGCTGCACTGATCTTGGATTCTTTAGCGCTGTTGATCACTCCACGAAGCCTCTCCAGCTCTCCTCTAACAATAACAGTCAAATAATATTAATACAGTATGAGAACATGTCAATGTGTCTCAAACAAATCAAGAACATAAAGGCAATTTTATTTTTCAGTGATGTGACAGCAACTTTTGTAGGCATTTTAGTTTTTTATAAGGAAAAATGCTACTGTTCATTACTATTAATTGTATAATTTATAGCAACAAATAAATCAGTCTTAGTAATATACACTATTTTTGTCTGTTAGACTAATACATATAATCTTAAACTTAAATACATGACTTTACACTGCCACTCTAATTGACTTCTGGCAGAAAATATTGTTTAATCGGTTGCAAGGTATACTAATACCAGAAAAGTACTGCGATACCCAGCTGTTTAAACTGTGTCACTTTTCAATTCTATTAAAAAACTGGGAAGAGCCAGGATATTATTTAATATAAGTTTGATTGTGTTGTGGCTAAAGAAAGTCATATACTTCTAGAATGGCATGAGGGTGAGTAACTTGCAGGTAATTATTTATTTTTGAATAAACTAGTCCTTTAATTGTAGTTAAGTAGCCTATGGCTTTCAAAACAGCTACAGTTTCAAAGCAGCTTCCCCAAAACTGGTTTAAAACTATTATTTTTAAATACTTAGGTCTCACTTGGCTTTAAGCAGGGCTTCTCCAGCCTCATCCACCGCTTGAGTCCTCTCGTTCAAAGCCTCGTTAAGAGCTCTCCACTGAGCTGACTTCTCATCAGGAGGACTCTGAACACAAACAAACAGCCCATGCTGTCACATGCAGAAAACAACTTGCTAAAAGCTGCGAAACTTAACAGAATTTACTGTATCATGCTAACTATAATAATAATAATGCTAGATAATGGCAATAAAGAGTGCAGTGGCATTGTTTTGTGTGTGTCAAACATTTCTAAAGTCTAAACATTGAGCAATTACACACCCACGGAGTGTCAACTGTTCTCATATGTGCAGTGTGTGTGTTAACCTGTGCATCCATGGCCTCTTTGAGTTTTTGTGTGTGTGCCGATATGGCGGTGAGCGCAGTCTCCTGGGCTCCGATGGCCTGAAGGGTGACCTTAGCAGAGTTGCCCAGTGTTTCCACTAGTCCTGCAGTCAGAGCTGAGAAACAGAAAACACAAATGCAAAATACGTATTTATACACTTATTTTCTTTTACAGTAACATAATTTGAAGGTTTTTTTTATGTTTTTGGTTTTGTGCCTGTTTTATTGAAAACAGACACTGGACACCAGAACATACTGAGAACAGCGAGGGGATTAGATTGTAAGTCAAGCAATATTAATTAGAACTGGAAAACAACAAAGGTCTGACTGAATTCAACAGAATGTAAAGACTGTTATGTGATGCAGTGTACTCATATTAATATACACGCTTGATGATGGTTGTCTGTGTATGAAGCGTGTGCTAGCTCACCCACCCATCAGAGCATCCTGCTCAGCTTGATCCTGTTGAGCCAGTAGAGCGCTTACTTCCTCTGCCGGCCTCTCTTTCAGCACAGGCTCGTGATCAAGACACTTTTTACACTCTTCAGCTACACACACAAACAGAGATCATACATCACGCCTGACACCTGCTGTTGACAAATGAGCTCTTAATTACAAATTCCCACAGCACAACTGCTAGAGCATCACACTAACAACAGCAGGTTTGACTCCCAGGACATGAATACACTAATATAATGAATAACCCAAATACACTACAGTCGCTTCGAATAAAACGTCATATGTGACCTGTGTTAGTCACAATGTGGCACTTTAAATTAAAAATGAGTTATCTTCTCATTTTCCATTTTGAAGATGATCTTAAAATGATTTGTTGGAATCAGACAAAATGATTGAGCTACACCTGTCTAAAGCGCCAGTCAGAGAAACAAGCAGCAAAAAAAACCTAAAAATTGTTATGGATTATTAAAACAAAGTAAATATTTTAGAAGGTACGCCTCTTAGCAAATGTACATAAAAGATAATTTTACAGCATTGAGATTGCTAGATGGGGGCTTAATGAACTAATTTTTGTAAAACCTCAAATTGGACCAAAATAGACATTTTTCATTTATTTTGCCTATAGATAAGACCCTACGCATTCCAACTTATTTTGACAGCACTGTGCAGCAATTAAACTGCAGTCACAGTAACTAAAAAGTAAAACTTTTCAGTCGTGTTATCCAGTCGTGTTTTCAAACCTGCTGTTTTAATTGCTAAAATAGTAATGTTTTCATATGCTTAAAATAGTAATGTTTTTTCCCCCACAAACATATCAATTTGCTTCAAAAGGTATTTATTAATCCCCTGGAGTCGTACGAACTACTTTTATGATGAATGGATGTGCTTTTAGGAGTTTTAAAATAATGAGCATCGTTCACTGCCATTTTAAAGCTGGGAAAGACCAGGATATCATTTACCATAACTCTGATTGAGTTTGGCTAAAAGAAGAGTCATTTTCCTTGGATGCCTTGAGGGCAAGTAATTTATGGGCAAAACATCAGTTTTGGGTGGACTTGTATATTTTAAAAAAAAATAGAACCCAAATATTAAAATGTTTTTTTTTAAATATACTTTTTACTCAATCACAAACATACACAGTTCCATTACATGAAGATAAGCAAGTGTTAATTCTTAGGTGAGAATTAGTAGAATCAGCATGTTGAATTAGTAAAACCCTGATCAAGAAACAGAACAGATACACATTAAAGATATAAAGCAGAGAGAAGAAACAGCAGGTGTTTGCGCAGCTGAGATGAAGCTGAGATGGATAAGTACATGCAGACAGACAACTGATCTGATGGATGCTTGTAAACAAATAAGACAAATACTGATGGTGGACCAGTTGTTACAGGCAGAAGGGCGTGTGAGTGATCCAGTGCTGACCTGCTGGAAGGGCTGGTGCAGGGGACTCGGGTGTGGTTTCATCACTCGTACCCGGTGCAGGCACAGAGGGCACCTCACTGATAGCTGAAATAATATGAGCAGCCTCTGCAGAGGCTTCTGCAACAACAGGACCACTCACATGAGAAACACAGACTGCCATCAGACCATACAGACAATAACTGTAACGATCAAAGGGCATCTAGGAACAGATTTTGGCTACTAGAACAAAACCATTTGCGATCCTTTGATATTCTGCAATTAGGATGTGATTAGACATTCAGCTATTTTTTCTTTGCAGTTAAATCTAATGACATTTAAATGGCCTGTTTTTGTGAATATAAAAACTTGAATAATACAACAGCTTGAATACAATTTATTTTACTTTCTGCATTTTAATGATAAATAAAGAATAATTTTGTTGTTAATTTTTTTTAGCTGTTTAACAGCAGGTTCTGTTTTGACAACTTCACTCAGTATGACAACCTCTTTTTCATGGGCAATAATGTGTAAAAAAACATTCAAATGTTGTCATTACAGGTAACTGAGTGTAGATTAATGAGAAGAAACTGAATTTAAACAATTGTAGTATCAAGCTGCAACATTGAAATTCAAAATTGAAAAGTAAATAGGGTCCGAATACTTTTTGAATGCACTGTATGTGCGTTACTTCCCTCAAGCATCTTAAGTTGCAGTTTCAAAAATAGCTAAAACACAACAGAACATTTTTTCAGTTTTCCTTTTTAATACTGTCAAATATTTAGGAAATACTTTAAACACTATAGCCTACAAAGTTGTCCCCAACCATGTAATTTACTCTTCTGTATTAACTGAAATCGAAATAAAATATGAAATGAATATGAATTTTTGAAAATGTATAAACAAAACATAAGTAAAAGTACCTAAAACACAATAAATCTGCTTAACATTTGACCGGTAGGTGGTGCTGTCACCAAATTTCTATGAGGTGAACAAGATGAGCTAGTGATGACACATACCAATACAATAGGTGCGTTTACATGTGCAGCTTTTTGTCATTCCGATTAAAATGATTCAAATTGAAAGATTTTTTTGACTGTTTACATGAGATGTCATCTAATCCGGTATGGTGTTTACATGTGCGGGCGGTTTTAATCGGAATGACTTTGTGACATGCGCACATTGCCGCCTTTTATTCCTGTCAACATGGAGTTTTATGTTTTTTTATGCACGCTATTTTTTGTACAGTCTTGCTTTTAATTAAGCAACAGCGTGAGCTTTTAGCCATGATGAGGTTGGAAGGTGTAAGGAAAAGACGCGCGCAAGAAGGTGACCTTTATGGTGGATGTTCATTACTACTACAGACCATCGCAATACTACCCATCCCTCCTCCAAAAAACAGGAGCGTATGGATGAAGGTCCGTAGTAAAGACTGGTGGGAGCGGGTTGTATTGCTGGAATTTAGCGACCTGGAATGGAAGCTAAACTTTCGCATGAGTCGCAGGTCATTCACAAATTTGTGTGGACTGGTAAAAGGATTTATGGTCCCAGAAAAAGAGACCGTCAGAGATCCCATTCCCCTAATTATGCGTATCACGATTGTTTTGTACAAACTTGGAAGCTGCGCAGAATACTGTGTTGTGGCAAATCAATTCGGTGTTCACAAGAGCACAGTAAAAAAGTTTGTCTATATTTTCTGCAAGGAAATTTTGTGGATGGGCCGATACGAGATCTGATACAGATGCCAGAGGAAGAGGAGGCACTCGAAATCGCTCAGAGTTTTGAGGACGCACATTTTGACGACCCCTGATATCTTGACGCGATGTCGTAGACGCAAAGTAATCGGGGTTAAAGCGTTTACATGGCAGAATTTTTATTTTGTTCGGTTTATAGAAAGGTTTATCCCACCCCTCTCAAACTGATTACAATTTCATTTGGTTTGGCCATTTTTATTCCGATTTAGGTGTTTATATGGAGCATTTTCATTCGGATTGGACTTTTAAACCAATTACAATGCTCCATGTAAACGCACCTAGTGTGTCAATACACTAAAGTTTTGTGAAGATACAGTCTGAAGTCCTATTGGTGAGAACTATTTGTTGACACAGCATACAAGAACCATTTAAACAATCAAAAAGCTTTTAATAACTTCGTTATAAGTGTCTCTACATGCTATATAACAAATTTCTAACAAACTGCGCACGCACCTTCAGTTCATGCCTGTGATGATACCTACCAGGTTTCGTGTTTTCACTTGCCCACTAATGGCACAAAGGGATACATCTGTGTATAAACGTGAACGTCACTGATGATGGGTTTAAAAAAAAAACATAAATAAAACCACCTCCAGCAATATGAAATTACATATATTTTTGCCCAACAGACCACTTTTTTAACCGCTACTTTTGACCGCTGTCACAAAACTGCTATAAGACAGTCAGGATGTGGTCACAATGACAATTATATCAATATGGCTAAGTGTTGTTGACACAGCTGAGCTCTTTTTCAGCATTTTGCCATTTAATATCCTAATGTGGGGCAGTTGTGGCCTATTGGTTAGTGAGTCGGGCTTGTAATCAGAAGGTTGCTGGTTCGATTCCAGAGCCAGGAGGTAGCAACTGAAGTGCTCGAGCAAGGCACCTAACCCCCGATTGCTCCCCGGTCGCTGCAGTGATAGCTGCCCACTGCTCCGGGTGTGTGTGTTTATGACTTGCAGTGCGTGTTCATTCCTCAACAGTAATAGGTTAAATGCAGGTCACATTGCAGGTATGGGTAAGTATACTTCTTGTAAGTATACTCAGACTATGAGGATGATGAACCATACTAAGTTTTAAGCAATTGTGTTTGTAAGATATTGCATACTACAAAAATTGAAACAGCTGACACCCTGACACCGTTTGACTTGACATGCCTCAAGAAATCCAAAGAGATTTTCATGATTTTAGGCCAATGTTTTCAAAAGCTACAAGCAAAAACAGCCATTTTCACATTTCTAAACCAGTAGGTGGCACTGTGACAAAACTATGCAAGTAACCTCAGGTCATGCCTGTGATGGCATGTACCAAGTTTCATATCAATACATAAAAATTTTGCGATCAAAAGCTTTCAATAACTTTTTGTCTTGAGTGTCTCTAGATACATCTAAAATGTCATGCAAATCGTACCCTACGAGGAGTTTAAAAAAGGTTTTCACAAAATTCAAAATGGTGGACAGCAAGTACAGTAGATTATAACAAATTTGGTATTGTAGCACTCGACATAAGCCAGGGAATCTAAAAAGACAGGTTTAAAGACAATAAGGCAAATTAATATTATAAGTAGTTTCTTTTGTCCAAATTGTGTAAGTATCCTCAGACAATGAGGATATATTCAAAATATACAAAAATTCAAAATGGCTGATAACAAAAATGGCCAACCAAGGAACACTGGATATCGTTAGCCTTTAATATCTTTGGATCAGTAGGTGGCGCTGTGACAATAATAGGAAAACTAATAGGAAAACGCTGTGTCTTTTCCTTTTGGGGCTTGATCCCTAATAAGGATCCCTTCTTGTTATTATTCCAAACTCCTCACAGGGTACGATTTGCATGAAACTTTAAATGTAAATTTTAAACATAAGGGGTCTCCCAATAATAAGAAAACTAAAAACTTTAAATTTAAAACTAAACAATTAAAAAATAAATTTTTTTAAAAAAATAGAACACTATAATACTCTTGTATCCTAATGCACAGATGTTTTAACAGATGTACATTACTTTATAGATAATGTGAACCTACGTCACACAGTGTTTCATGTTGGTTATGTGCTTATTTGTTTGATAGTTTGCCTTGAAATTAAACCTATACATTTTCATAGTATCATTTGCAAAGAATAGAGGCCATTTTATTCCACTGCATGATAAATTAATGCTTTTACTATAATTTTGTATAATTTCATTTACAATGTATCTGGTTACCATGAAAACACTTTTGCTTAACCCTTTTCTTAACAGAAAACTAAAATACTACCCTAAACTCACTAGCACAAAGGCAGCGCGATTATCCTAATGACGTCAAAAAACATGTACCCAGAATTCAACACGGTGGGACATCAGCTTTACATTCTCTATAGTAAGCTAACGTATTTTCGTTAGTTTATTGTTATTTTATTTGAGTGACAAAGGTCATACTTGCAGGAGCAGGATTTAAGAGTCCTGTGCATACCTCTAATGCAATGCTTCTTTCCGAGGCATCATCGCAAAAAAGGTTAGCTTCATGTTCACATGACAATAAACGCTTTAAATCGTTGAATCCTTCACCTTCCAGCAATATCAACAGGCCTACATAATCAAGCTGTTGTTTAATTAAGAGCAATGCTCTTCATAACAGGACTGAATGCAACACACAGGACTATGCATTTCACAAAGTTATTCAGAAGTTATTCAGAAAGCGTTGACAAACACAGGATTGGATTAGATAACACCTGTAAACGGTCAAAAAGTATCCTTCTATCTGAATAATTTCAATCGTAGTGACAAAACAGTGTGCATGTAAACATGACTAATGTCGGCCTCTTAACCTTCTACCTAATAAAATGGCAGTAGTGCATGATTAACCATTATCATTTCCAAATAAGAGTTTAAAATGATCCTAAAACATACAGAACAGAAACCTCAATTGTCCTCAATGCTCACAGACCTTCTAGCGTGTGACTGTCGAATTGCTTAATGTCTTCAGGTGTTCATCAGGTTATAGTTCAGTATCACAATATACTTAATATGATTTAAGTATGAATTAACGCGGGCGTTATAAGAGACTGTATTCAAACCCAACTTCAACGTACACCAGGAGCGCCGGTTTTTATTCTTGGTGATTTTAATCATTGTAAATTAGAGACAGTCCTTTCCGGGTATGAACAGTACGTTAAAGACAACACAAGAGATAAAAATGTCTTAGATAAATGCTATGGGAACATAAAAGAGGCTTACACATCCAGACCATGGCCTCCTCTATTGAACTCTGATCACAATACTGTATTTTTAATTTAAACTAATTTAAGGTGTGCCATTTTTCCACTGGTCTTTCTTTAAAAAAAAGGTATCAGTAATTATTGACACTCAATGATATGAAACATAATGTTTCATATGACCTAATGAATTTGTATTAATATTTAACATTAATATGAACAACATTAAATAAAAGCTTTACTGCTGGTCATGATTTTATGAAATGTTCACATAACATAAGAGATGAGTGCAATACATTTGCTGATAATACTTTTCAGGTCGTTTTAGCTAACAGGACATTTTAAAAGCAGGACTCTATCTGAACACATCACAGCACAAACAGTGTGTCACCCACCCTCAAGCGTCTGTGGGGGGGTCGTTGGTGTTTCCTCTACAGCAGATTGGGGGGCTGGATCAGACTTTTTCACTTTTGCTCTGAGTTGCTTTGACTCCTTTGAGGTTTCTGACACTGAGGATATTTGCAGGGTTTCGAGCTTTCCCTAAAAAAAAGTATTATTTTTATGACAAATGGTGGAAGCACAACTAAGACCTTTTGTTAGCTGAACCTGGGTTAGAATATATAATTGTCTAAAATTTAAAAGGCAGATAAATTAGAAGTGATGTTGACTCTTACCGGTTTCATTTGTAGAGGGACAAGTGAAGGGGGAGGCCCAAGTGCCATCTCAAACAGCTGATCAGAGTAGGGAACGCTCCTTTCTACATTGGCACGAAATTTAGGGTCCCATTTGGCATATAGTATCATTCCACCAAGACCTCCACCCACTGTTAAAAGACTAGCAGCCACTATTTTCCCAGCAGTAGATCTGTTACAAAAAAATGTGATGCAATTGCAATTATAATGCAGTAGTGAACTTTGACTACATAAAGTGATTCAACATGCTTTATGTACAACATATCAAAGAAACAGTTCACCTAAAAATGAAAATTCTCTCAATTTACTCACCCTCACCCCATCCTAGGTTTATAACTTTCAATTCTTTAGCACAACATAACTTCGAAAACCTTGATAGTGCGACAGAAAACTTCCTCTTTTCTAACACCTTAAGACAAAGTTGCTCCCCTAAATATAAAGATAAAGGACAGCAGCCCAACACCATGGTATAACGAGCATACCCACAACCTAAAAACAGCAACCTGGAAAATGGAGCGAAACTGGAAGCAAACTAAACTAGGGGTATTTTGTATGGCATGAAAGCAGAGTATTTCAAACTACAGAAAGGCCTTAAAAAGCTCCAGATCTGCCTATTTTTCAAATATTTAGAATAAACAAAACCTAGAAAAAAACCTAAAAACTACATATTTATTTGATATAGTGGCTAAACTAACCAAAGATAAAGCATTAACTGCTTCTGACCGTTGTCAATATCATAGCAGTGATGAATTTTTTTAATGCCAAAAGATACTGTCAGTAAAAATCATAAACAGGCAAATGCCTGCAACATGATGGTGCAATACAATTTGCCCAAAGAACAACTCTATACCTACCAGCCTGCTACAAGAGATGCTTCCCGAAATTATAAAACCTCTTCATAGTATCATTAATTTATCATCAGGTTGGAATATGTCCCGAAACCTTACAAGCTGGCTGTTATGAGACCTTAATTAGTTATATTATTAGTCTTATTAGTCTTTTCTAGTTCTATTCCTTTTTTCTAGTTCTAGACCTTAGTGCAACCTTTGACACTATTGACCACAGCATCCTGCTAAAAAGGCTTAAAAATTGTTGCCATAAATAGAGTTACACTGGCATGGTTTAAACGATTCCAGTTTGTTGCTGTGAGTGAAAAGGTGTCATATTAATATGGAGTGCCACAGGGCTCAGTACTTGGGCTTTTGCTTTTCACGTTTTGTACATGCTACTTCTGAAAGCAATTGTTAAGAGACATGGAGTTCGTTTTGAATGAGACGAATAACCACCAAACTAACAATGTATACTCGATATCAAAACTTTGATGACTAGGAACTTTCTACTACTAAATTCAGACAAAAGTTTTTTTAATTGTCCTTTGAAAACCATCACTGGAGTTTTGGTTCCATGCCACTGTCCCCCTGTTGGCTTGCTTACTGGGAAACTGCTGACATTTAACTTTGCTTAGCGTTTTGTAAATTGTTAATACTGCCTCTTGCGAAATGATATAATTACAGTCCTAAAGATTCTACTGTTTTGTTATTTGTCTCCAATTCACTTTCATTCTCTTACATTGTGTAATGTTCTGGTATTTGTATTCACCATGACTAAATATTAATGCCGTAATATGCGCGTTATCACAGGTTTTCACATGTACCGGTGTAAAAACCATGGCAACACACATGGACAAATGCCAAAGTAGTGGTTGCCTCGCACCTTGTTTAATCACTATGGGCTATGAAATAATTACCATGTATTATGTTTTCCATGTTGTACATGTTTAAACATTTTTCTGTTTTCTGTATTTTGTTTTTCATTATACTTAAAGCTGTTTTGAAGCAATGCAACATTGTATAAAGTGCTTTATACATAAAACTGAGTTTATGGACTACAATTGTTCATTACCTTTTTGGTCAATGACATGACGCAAATTTTCTGTACAATTTACACCCGTTTATTAATTTATAATGCATTAAAACATACCATATATATATATATATATATATATGTGAAAATATCATGTGGTGTGACCTTAATTTATTTTCTGCACTATTTGGCATGAAGTACTTTGTAATACTGTACAAAATTGCAAAGCAATTGTATTTATATTTCTATCATAACAAACAAACATTGTCCGAAGATGTCCATTTTATGAAATAACGTGGTGCAACCATCAAGAAACTACTACTTTGGGGTTTTTGTTAAAATCCATTCCAGGACAGGAAGTTGCATCATATACCTTTTTGCAAGGATTCATGGAAACAGCAAGCAGGTTTTAAGCAAGCACTCTTAAAATTTAAGCAAGCACTCTTAAATTTGGAAAAAGAATAACCTTTCAAGCAGCTTTTATGTACTTACCACATCTGTATAATATGTTGTACGACCTCCAAAAAACTGAATATTAAGCTATTTCTACAAATATCTTTTTCTAAATGTCACAGTGCTTATGAAATGTATCCCACTAGATACTAGCACTGGCTGCAATGTTTGTTTACAACAAGACCACAAATGTAAGTTTACTTAAAATTGTTTGTGGTGAGGCCTGATTATGTGATGATTATACATAGCTTTGATCAAAATGAAATCAAAATGTATTTATTACTTTATTATTAAATGGCCCTAGCACTGAACCAGTGCTGTTATAGTTCTAATGGGCAAATAGTCAGTTATTATGCGTAATAAATTAAACTGTATAAATAAATAAATAAAACTGTTTGTGATCCATCACTTTGCAGCAAGTGAACTTTTGAAGCTGAATGCATGGATCAAGTATGCTTCTTTAATCAGGTTTCTCGTTCAGTAGGAGATGTTTGTGGGAGATGGCTACAAACATTACATTAGACAAGACAAAAATTTTAGACTGTTAGATCTAAACTATTAGATTAACGTGTTGGTAACAAGCTGTGAAATGTGTGCAAATGGGCCTATGTTTCCGGACCGTGTCTAGGTATACCTTTCAGATAAAGAACTGGGTCGGGGTCAGTTCCAGATAGCATATTTATAGCATTTTCTCAGTTCTGTACTGGTTCGATCCAATTTTAAAATAGTTGGATCCAAAGACGCACTCAAATGCATTCTGCTTTACAGAAGGAAACTCTCGCTTGATTTTCTGACTGTTGCAGCTGTGCAACTTTCCTCCAATACAGCAGATTGTTTTTTAAACACAGGCGCTATTGTTCTTTAACTTGCATTTTACATTTAAACTTACATTTACATTACTGCTTGGTTTTTGCTGCTTGCCAGTCTGTCCAGACTTTGACACGGCCCTTCCACTTATTACATTTATTTTTGTTTTAACTGCTAGACAAGCTTTGGTATTGGCATAAAAAAATCTGCTTACAATTTCTTGTTTTTACCATTTCAAGTTTCTTAGTTACATTATAACATTACTTTTAAACCATGCTGCTTTTTTATAAAAATAATCTCAATTTGTTTGAAATAAACAAAACGAGAAGCATTGTATGAATTTAAGATTCTAAAGGCGTTACACGCGTTAATGGCAAGGGACCATATAGACAATTGACTACTGTCAGTACACCATGAATCTACATATGAATTTAACACACTAATTTATTACAAAGTGAACTATTTTGTGGTTCAAACTTTACTTAGTCTACAATAAAAAACATTCCTGCAGGTTTTGAGAGTTGGTTTAAATTTGAATAAATTGTCAAATCATATGAAGAATTAATTTGGAAGTCTGCAGAGATTACTGTTGAATAGAATTTTATAAACATGCACAATAATAAATTAAATTTATTGGAGTGAGAGTGGGATGGATATTTCAAACTGAGCTCAATAGGGGCTTGCTTGATGGGGTGGCCAGTGCAAGTACAGCAATAACCAACCAGATGGTCATTTGAGAGCTTTAGATAAAACTACTGCAAAATGTTAATGCATCAAATCAGCTTATTCCATGATAAAATTTAATTTATTTACAGCGCTTTTTACAATGCTATATTGTTTCAAAGCAGCTTTATAAATAATTAAAACAAAAACAAAGAATATGTGGTAGTTATTTAAAACACACTTGTTGTAACAGTTTAAATAAATCTAATAAGACTAACTGAATGAAACCTGAGGCACATAGGCACATTTCTTTCACAGTTGCAGCCCCTGACAGGGAAGGCACATAAGGTAATGTTCAGGGCTTTTCTTGGGAGACTTAAGTAAAATGCTCAAAAATCTGCTGTTTTGGAAGAGAAAGTTGCACAGCAGATTTTGTGAGAAAATCTGCATGATCACATTTTTAGAAAATCACGTTGAGACAATCTCATAAAAAGATGTGTTGTTAAACAGTACATCTATTTGTAACACCTCTGCATTTTCTCTCAATTTCCTTTCGTATTTGCACAGCGCTTTCTGTGTGTTTGAGAGTTAAGTTTCCTTTGCAAAGATGCTGGGTTTGTTTGTTTAGGTTTGGCACAATTTTAGCTTCATAACGCTCCTTCACAATGTCATCAAGATTTGTCCTTATTAACCCACTGGAGCCTTATGAAGTCTTATGATGGATGGATGGATGCACTTTTTGAAGCTTCAAAATTTCAGGCACTATTCAATGCTATTACAAAGCTGGGGAGAGTCAGGATATTATTTAATTTAATTCTTATCGTGTTTGGCTGAAGAAAGTGAGTCAAATACACCGAGGATGACATGATGCTGAATAAATTATAAGAGAACTTTTAAATCTGGGTGAACTATTCCTTCAAAACAAAATGTCAATGAGTTGATGTTTCTCATACCCAGAGTCTCCAGCTGTGGTGTATCGGCGACAGTGCTGCAGTGGATGGGACGGCATTTTACCACACACACACTGCTGCAGAGAAGCAAATAATATTCACTTAAACATCACATGCACAAAAGCAAATTAATTATTAAGTAAATCACAAACTAAATAATCCTTTACATTGACAACAGTGACATTTAACATTAATTAATGATAAATGTTAATTTCAGGGAAAGTAAAATTTCCATCACATTGTTGAACATTTTGTTGATACTAAACATTTTGTAAATTTACCAAACAAACCGGATTTGTAAATTTTCCAAAAAACATAACTATGCACCCAAATGCATCCATTAAAAACAAAGAATGAAAAATCAGGTACGAGTTTCTTTGACACATCAAACCCAAACGTAAGACTGTTGCCTTAGCAGCTTTTCTACACATTTTAAATGATGCTTGACAGTAAGATAACAGCAGTGGAAATGAAAGTGTTTGTGTTGTGAAAGGTCACGTCCTTCTGCTGGACAAATGAAAACACTTAAGCGTGCGTAAATTATAATGATTAAAATCACATATTTCTTAACACAAGCAGGATTTCAGTAAATGCGGTTGAGTGTAAATGGGGTAAATAAATATAATTTAATAGATTTTCCGACAGCTTTCGGTGATCCGGATGTCAGAAAATATGAATCATGCACAGCCCGCCCACATTTACGCTGTCGTAACCCTTGCGCTCTTATTAGTTGGCAGAGACATCATTCACTGACATCTCAGAATGTATTGGTCTAGACAATCTGCCTTTCAAACCGGAAACGCCCCTTTTAAACACGCGTTACGTCTTTAACGTACAGCAGCATTCCAGCCCGCCGTGTCACTTACATTGTTTAATAATATATCATAGTGAGTTGATGACTGTCTTTGCTGAGTAGTTATTTAATGTAATTAATTGTTATTTAAGTAAACACTACGTTAAATAGTGTAACCCATTATTTAATAACAGCGGTAAAATGCGGCGGGCCTGTCTGCGGTTCGCTGAATGACCGATCAAAACCTGCTAGCCGAATAAAACTTACCCGAGCGGCTGCACGTGCCCCTTTCCAACAGACACGCAGCATGGTTGCAACTTCTGCTTCTGAGTTTTAAATTAAAGATCAGAAATATACGACCGGTCTCAGCAGACCATTATAAAAGTGGTCAACCTCGATAGCAGTTCGGCCTCAGCACACTGTAGATTTGATACAGCGCTGATGCACGTACTGAGTGCTTCTCAAACTGAAGGATGCGTCATCAAGCGTCGTCGAAGGACGTCTCAATTGACTGGAACATCTCTTCTTCTTGGTGTTTTAATGGCGGATGGCAAACAACTTTTAGGTGCATTACCGCCACCTACTGATTAGAAGTGTGGGTCAGGCTCATAGTCTACCCTTGAAATCACTATATTCTATTGTATAATCCTGTGTCCTTTAAATAACGCATTAAAAATGGAAAGTTTTTATTCCCTGATTAACTCCCCTGATTAACTTTTCAGTTGGCCAAGATTTCTAAAAATCCTTTCTTTGTATTTGCATTTTTCGGTTTTTCTGAAATATTACAGCATTTCAAAAAAAGAACATCATACCAAAAGTAAAATATGGTGGTGGTAGTGTGATGGTCTGGGGCTGTTTTGCTGCTTCAGGACCTGGAAGACTTGCTGTGATTAAATGGAACCGTGAATTCTGCTGTCTACCAAAAAATCCAGAAGGACAATGTCCGGCCATCTGTTCGTGACCTCAAGCTGAAGTGAACTTGGGTTCTGGAGCAGGACAATGATCCAAAACACACCAGCAAGTCCACCTCTTAATGGCTAAAGAAAAAAAAAAAGAAGACTTTGGGGTGGCCTAGTCAAAGTCCTGACCTGAATCCTATTGAGATGCTGTGGCATGACCTTAAAAAGGCGGTTCATGCTCGAAAACCCTCCAATGTG